>OZ026622.1:27048771-27111271 GCA_964020975.1 Hermodice carunculata | reverse complement strand
GGGTATAACAACTATAATTTCCTGTTCATTGCATAACGCTACTGTCAGACTCATACGGCTGGAATCATTGCGTAAGAAGCTATTGTCTATATGCACCATCGAAAATGACCGGGAAAAGCCATCATATGTAACCAGTGCAACTTGTGTTTAGTAATTCAGTTAAGTTTGGCACGTTTAGGCAGCGGTAACGATCCTAGAGATTATTAATGCACTGGACTTAAAATTGATCTTTTACTATGGGGATTGAAAAGGTGCACGAACAATACAATTGCACTACGTTCACAACAAGTTGCACCCGATCTGAACAAGTGGAGTGAAGCATTTCAGAAAGGTCAAAACAGAGAGAGATTCCTGCAGCGGGTAAATGTGGACCAGCCTGGTGAAAAAAGAAACGTATCAAAGTGAGCATATTGATATTTTCAAATTTAATTTTGCTCACCATTAAATGATTCAACTGAACAACGGAATCTGAAAGTCGAGTGACTGTGATTACAGTACATATGGTATTGGTGACAAAAGTGTTCTATCATTCTGGAACATATAGTTCGTTGCATTGGGATTTGAACAGAAAAAAATAAGTAAATACTATTTCCAAATGTTTGCAAATATAAGTGACCTTAAATTTTTATTATGTTTAAACAGTTTTTGAAATGCATGTTTAAATGTGGACCATTAATTTTTAAATTGTGTGGCTGCTACTAGACCGTTTGAACAAAATACGAGGAAAAGTTTTGCGGGTTAATTTTAATGCTCTCTATTTTAAACGAATAAAAATCATATCATATAAGTTGTAAACAACAAACAAAATGCACAAAACGGCAATGGAAACGAATTAGAAATCTTTTAGATCTTAGCAAGTATACATCATGTACATAAAGTGTTTATGTAACTCAATAAAATTACGATTTACCTTCTTTAACATTTAAGCTGTCGATTTGCCTCGTCAAACCAATCCATATATTGCAATCTAAAGGCATGAGGCACTGGAAGCGGTTTTTAACTGTTTTGTCAGTATTCGTTCTGGATATTCTAATGGACAAACGTAAGTAGACCAAATAATAGACTTGCACAAGTCCCTGGTGCATGTCCCTATTTTCCCATCCCGCGGTCCCACCCAGAAGTGCGATACATTTTCCCCTCCACAAAGTTAACTGAATAATATTATGCCAACTACACGGTGTTATTAAGTAGGTCCTACTATTATTATTATATTTTTTTTAAACTGTCGACACTGCCGCCGTGTCGGTTTCAACAGTAGCAGCTATTGAGTCCTGGTCAGTTCTAATCCATTATCATCGCGAGTGGAAAGTGGCCTTCGATGATTGCATGGCTAGTCACTGGCCACTCAAGCGAGACAAAGCTGACCGTCTCCCTCCGGCTGCCGACACCAGGGACTTGTCAAACTTGCACAAGCCCACTCTGGACTACCATCAATTCGGTGGGAGTGACGTCACAACATCCGGGGTTTTGCGGGATCTTAGAAGTCAAATCAGTGCCACAACTTTTTTATTTTTGCATTAATGTAAAATGATCCACGTCATGATTTAAGTTTTGTTGAGTAAGACCTCTACATTTCTATGTGGCTCTTTTGTCAATTTAAACAAAAACTCTTGCCCTACACCCTACAATGGAAATATATCGATCTCAATCACGATTTGATCAAAGCGGTCAAACCTGTGTGAATACAATTGCATGGGTACCGGTCCGTGCATTTTTCTTGGTTAGCGTCACGAGCGATGGTTCCTCTTTTATTTTTTTCTAAAGATCGGTTGTGTGTTATAATTGCCATTCAACTATAGTTGTTGAGCTTGTTGCTGCAGTAAATAGTCCATAAACACACTTTATCGCAGTTACTGACAAACTGTCAGCATGATAAACACGCGGCAGCGGTATTTTCACCCGAGCCATGTTTAGTTTAGTTTAAACGTATTTATTTAGTCTGGATAGCCCTATAGTACATCGAAATGACTAATACATGGGTTCTCCAGAACATGGAGACACACAGTAAGTATATACAAGACACACATGACAGAACAAATGTTACCAATGAATTATATCTATGTAAACTCTGTACGAATATCAAAGTTTGATTACATTTCAGATACAAGTTAAACCAATATGAATTGAGTTCCCTATTTATCCATTAAAGAAAAAAGGTATGATACAAATAAATTTGCATAGTCCAACCGATGAATACTACAGTAACAGTAATGGAAACATTTAGTCGTTAAAGCGCCTGGTATCAATAATGTACTGATGGAGAGCATCACAGATCTGGATATTCAGGCAGCTCGAAAGCTCGTTACTGCCACGGAGAAATATTTCAACTAACCTATCACTACCAATATGAATTATAAGATGCGGGCTAACCCCCGGAGCAATCAAAGGAATAACAGTATTCAGTAATCTGTTTCTCGGAACGATGTAATTGGGACAGAAGAGTAGAAAATGCTTGGAGTCTTCAGTGGGATAAGAACAGGCACAGGATGGGTCAGGAAGGATGTTAATTTTGTGAAGGTGGGAGTTTAGTCTAGAGAATCCTAGGCGTAATTGCGTGTGGCAAATATTAGCAAATCTGTCACCATGGAGATAGAACTCGGGAACAGTGTCTGTGGCTAAAAGAGTAGCTTTAAGTTTCGATTTGAATATATGTAGAGAAAGCGAATCTCTGATGTCGGCAGGCAGGTTATTCCACTGTTTGATAGCATCTGGGAGGAAAGAGTTAGACAGACGCGATGTTCTACATCTAATGGGGCGCACCGACATTGAATGTCGGAGAGCACGACCAGCAGGAGGAGGGGGTACTAGATTAGATAGATAAGAAGGAGTCAGTTTGTGGTACATTTTGTAAAAGAGGACAAGCTTAAAGTATTTACGTCTGTCTGCAAGAGTTGACCAGCCAAGTTCACGAAGTAAATTAACATGTGATGTGTGTTTCAAGGCACCTGTACAAATTTTAGCGGCATTATACTGAATCGATTCCAATCGATCAGACAGGACTTTACCACAGTTGTCGAATAAAACACAGCCGTACTCAAGGATTGGACGGATCATAGAACAATATAGTTTGACCAGGGATTTGCGTGACAGTTTATACTTGAACCTACGCAGTAAGGAAATTCTTTGACCAGCTTTATTGGTAATCCGTGTGATATGGGCTTGCCAAGATAAGTCACCACTCAAAGTGATTCCGAGATGTGTATGAATGTCTGCCTCAGGAATCGGAGACCCACGCAAGAAAACTGGCGGATGATGAGGTTTCACTCGTTTCACAGAAAATATAACAGATAGTGATTTGGTGGCATTGAATAACACTCGCCATAGCCTGCCCCAGTAATGTATTAGAGACAGATTGGTGTTCAGGTGGCGTGAGGATTGAACAGGGTTATTGACAATTTCGAGTATGCTAGTATCATCAGCGAACAATCTCACTTCGCACGTGAGATTGTCCACTAGGTCATTTACATAAACCAAGAAAAGGAGGGGCCCAAGGATAGATCCCTGAGGCACTCCAGCCTGGATAGGAAGCCAGGCAGAAGATTGACCATGAATAGTAACTCTTTGGAGGCGATTAGATAGATAACTTTCAACCCAGGTAACAAGATGATCCGATATGCCAAGCTGCTTGAGTTTGAAGAGGAGTCCAGGGTGCCATACCTTGTCGAAAGCCTTAGAGACGTCAAGAAATACCATTCTGGCCTCTTTTGATAACTCTAGACCGTTATATATAATATGAAGTAGGTAGACAAGTTGATTGATTGTTGAGTCGCCTGCCTTGAAACCTGAATTTTTGTGTGTGAGGAGATCGTTTGCAGTTAAATATTCATAGAGGGCATTAAACATTATGCGTTCAAAGACTTTAGAAACATTACAGAGTAAGGATATTGGCCTATAGTTACTTTTTATTTGTCTGTTAGATTTTTTGAAGACAGGACAAATATTTGAACGTTTCCAGGACAAGGGAAAGTAGGCTTGGTTAAGAGAAAGTTTAAATATTTTTGTGAGAGGATTACAGATGGAGTGAGCAGTATTTTTTAGAAGGATGTTGCCAATATTGTCAGGCCCTGTTGCAGAAGTAAGTCTTAGAGACAATAATACTTTCAAAACGTCCTGCTCACAAAAAGTGATTTCAGTTAGTCTAGACTCGGTGCGGTGACTAAATTCAGGCAATGGTGGGGAGTCAATGTCAGAAGAATTTGTGCACTGACTTGCAAAATAGTTATTAAAAATATCACATTTTTTTGCATTGCAGGATATAATTTGGTCGTTTTCAATTATTGGTGGAATCCCCTGGTGGATTTTAGATCCCAAGACAGACTTAGATAAGCTCCACCATTGTTTTGGATTTATTTCGTTATCGTCCAGTTTAGAACGTAATTTATTAAAGTAAGAACGTGTCGATTTTCGAATTTTGTTAAGGACATGGTTACGTGACTTCTTGTAGAACTGGTAAAACTTCTCGACCTTCATGGAAACCTCGAGTGTATAGGGTCGTGGCAGGTTAGCTATATTCTTAAAACGCTTCCATGCCCGATTGCGGAAACGAATAAGCTTTTTTATCTCGGTAGTAATCCAAGGCTTGTCTGAAGGTCTTATGGTGACTTCTCTAAAGGGTATAAATTCCTTGGCAGTGGAGAGAAGCAATTCTGACCAGTATGAAACAATGTCGTCAAGGTTATCATAGACTTCATGGGCTGTGTTCCAAGGTGCTGTTAAGAGAGTAGAATTAAGTTCAGTGAAATTGGCTTTATTGTAATCCCAAACATGACGTTTGAGCGGGCGGTCTTTAAAGTGTGATAGTGAGAGAGAGCAGAAAACGATCGCATGGTCAGAATTTGACAGAGGAGTGAGGACACCACTGTTGAGTACCAGGCCAGGAGAGTCAGTGATAATAAGATCAAGCAGGTTTTCTGAGTATTCGGTGGTTCTTGTAGGTTCCTGTATAAGCTGATAGAGGTTGTGTTGAAGAAGCAGGTTGAAAAGCGCTAAGCCAAGGTCACTATCCTGATGTGGTGAATTCCAGTCTGAGCATCTATCGTTAAAATCGCCAGTAATAAGGAGAGAGTGTGGGTTACTTTCAAGCGCTATAGAAATTGATGTATTCAAAGCTTCGAGAAAGGCATCCCGTATTTGAGCAGGCTGGCCGGGGGGTCGATAATAATTTCCAATCAGTAGAACCCCACGTTTTGTTGTAATCTCAATCCAGATGCACTCTGAGTTCAGATCCTCTAGATCGGTGCGCCTTCGACAAGGTAACGAAGCAGAAACATATGTAAGGACTCCTCCTCCTCGTCCTGTAGGACGGTCTCTTCTAAAAGGGGGTTGAAAATTGTCAATATAGAGGAGTTGATCAGGAAAATTCGCATCAAGCCAAGTTTCTGATAAAGTGATAACATCAAAATTTTCGACTTGCGCTAATAATTGAAGTTCATCAAGTTTGCCCGAACTCTTAATACTACGGGCGTTTGAGTGGCATAGTTTTAAATAATTTTTTGCAGAGGGGTCGTTTTGTCCGGGGTTTGGATGCACATCAATGCAGGACTGAAAAAAAATTTGCAAGACTGACAGTAGGTGTTGTAGACACGTGAAACCTAGTAGAATCACGTTCATTGGGACTAAGGACAAGAAACAGAAAGAAAGGATTATTTCGGAATCTGCAGTATTCTTGGGCCAATCATACTTTCGTGGGGTTGACCAACAGTTGTGAAAAAGTCCAATTGCCACTCTATAATGATCAATGCTAATCCCCATGACGGTTGATATGAGGGAAGGAAGAAACGGCATTAACAATGGGCTGCTGTAAATGTGCAATAAACGCTGAGAGGCCAGAAGTGAGTGGCAGAGGACAGGGGTTAGTTTGGATGTGCATTAAAAGGTCGGAAGGCGGATATATGGTGTAGTTTATAGGTGATAGGTGTATGGAGATATTCGGACAATATACCATGGTAACAAAACGAATAATACGACAATACAGAAGGAGCTCAGAAAATATGGTACAAACTCCTGACATAGGAGTTGGTAAAACTGACGTTACATGTGAAATCATATTGAATATAAGGAGTAAGAAAAAGTAAATGAATACCTGTGATACAAGTAGTAGAGACTGTACATAACCGCATATGAAATGTACTCCCAAGTACTGAAGTCGATATTGGGAGTAGCTGGCCATAAATAAAGTAATATGCAAATTGAATGCCTTACAGACAAATAATTCATAGGTTTTTTTAATAATATAGTAGCATGTGCATGGTAACTGGGGTAGCTTCCACTTTAATATGGATCGGAAAGGTACGAGTTTAATTGATTTTTTAAGACGTAACAGTGTAATGACATATTTGCATGTGACAATTATATTGCTAGAGAGCCGGGAATAAAGAATATACATGACTGTCCTCCTCGGTAGATTGTTCATGTATTGAAGAGCTCCAACAAAGAAAGACACAGAAAAAGTACAGAAAATACCCGTGAAATACATTGGAATATGGAAACATAAAACACAAAGAAAACTGAAGGAAAAAGATAAACTGTTACAACCGACAACCATAGTTAAAGAACATCTGGATTACACATTCTATACCATGTGAGCTTATAAATATAACTTACATTATAACATTTGAGCAACGAGAAATATATGATGTACACAATGCATAAACATGGGATTGGTGATTCCAAGACTACGAGCACGTGATGAAGTATTATTGCGTTCATGTGCCTCATATCACTGGACTAAGCTAACTGCGTCCTTACTGAATCCTATGATGCGCATCCTTGCTTAAGTGTGAGGTAGAGCATCGCTGTTATAATGAGTAATATTGATACATATCGATAGGACATATTACCAAACGATAAAAATTAGAGTAAGTTGACATAGGCATAGATAATAACAAATAGGATTATCATATGTATACAAGGAAACGTTAAAATACATATATATATATATATATATATACATATACATATACATATACACATACATATACATATACACACACGCACATACATACATACACACATACATACACATATATACAATGAGATCATCACACTAACATATAATGATTTAGAACTATTGGCATCAGGAAGTAGTAAGGCACACACCATTGACATAACAATTCTGTTCAAACGTAAATAAACTAGGAAACAATGCATAACTACATGCTAATGAAACGGAGAACAATATACAATACGAACTAAAGGAAGAGTTAGCGGTGGGGGGAAGGGGTATCACAGTCCACGAAACGTACATGAAAACATAAAGGAACGCAGTACACAATTTCATGGAAATACCTCTTTCCCGCATCATAACTCTGGCAGTGCATCCAGATGAGAAAGCTGAAAAAAGATCAATTGCGCTGTCATTACAGAATGTCAAATTTTATGTATCGTTACACGTATATATGTATGTATACATACATACACACACACATGTATATGTTTATATATGCACCCACATACACACTACTCGCGTATAAACATACATCTACACATGTCAAACCTGAGTTAGTGGTCAATCGTGAGAGAGTATAGGAGTCGTATACCCATAAGTACAAACAAAATGATTTTTTTCCCTGGTAGGATATGGTGGTATAATGAAATATTAATAGCAGGTAGATTATCTCATAACAATGGTCAGGTGACACAATGAACTTAAGATTTGACGATCTTATGAAGATAGGGTAGCAAACAACAACATTATGGCATTATAACTTAAGAAGAATCGAGTAAAAGGCATATTTAGGTGCTAACAGAATGGGAACATAACATAGAACAATACTTTTTTCCACCTTCAGCTCCGAATCATTCAGCTTAACATCGTTTGATATATTTAAATTTATAACAGACACATTTTAAGTGTAGTGACCAGTCTCTATGGAACCAAATCAGTCTCTGTATGAATCAAGGTCTGTCTTGTCAAAAATTTGGACCACACGACCTTGGTCTGGGCTTACACCCCAAGGGTTACGTTCACGTATGAACAAACGACCGTCTTTTGACCAGCAGGAGTGAATTTTATTGTCTCTTTTTAACCAACGAGCAATGAACATTATGTTTGCGCGGATCTTGGTCAGATCTTCAGATATGAAGATACCGGAGTTGTTTTTTCTTGCACGGTAAAGATTGTTTCTTGTTTACCTGCGGCTGGCGTATTTTACTCTCTTTCCGTGAAAAAATTGGACCCTCTACTCTAATGTACGCAAAGACTGGTACAGTGGTAGTATATGTTGTCATTCTCACCAATTTACAGCGTTAAATTTTGTTCCTTGCTTTAATAAATTGTCCGTAATCGTCACTTGTCACTCTGCCCTCCTTCCCAATTGTATTCTACGAATAAAATATGTTTAAACCACTAGTGTTCACACAAATGTCACCCATCTTTCTAGCCCCAAGGGACCTCCCCTAGCTTAGCAGAGCGAGGGGAGGTCCCTTGGGGCTACCATCTTTCAAGCCAGACTTCACAACACGAGGCAGCGAGTTCTACCGAACGAAACAGCGATAGAAAAACTTTTTGATTAGATAGCGAACACCATGTGATCGATTCTGGGCCCTTGTAGTTTCCGACTAAAATAACGACGCATCTGTTTGAAATAGAAGCAGTTTTGAAGGTGTTCCCGCTAAAATACTTTTGTTTCAGCCAATGGGAGAGCTTGTTGTTAAAATAGACAAGGTTCTGAGCATTCTAACGATATAAACAACATGGCGCGGAGACAAAAAAAAATCGAGATAGAGACGATGAAATCACCCTATTTTTGCGCAGTTTTGCAAAGTTACATCATTCAAATTGTCACAAGCAACGACCCGGTCATTGATTTAAATCATCGTAGAAGGAAAATATTCATTTTAACGCCGCTCGAAATAGCCATCGGCAAGAACTGACGTTTCTCTACAATAAAATGTGCATGCTTGCATGTAAATAAACAACAGTTAACACAAGATTTTTGAGACGGCCTTGAATCTGTCACGTGCTTGACTGCTCATGAATAATTCATAGCAGCGACAAGCCGGCAAGTTTGACAAGTCTCACTGGACGCCCTCCGCCTGACTCGGGCAGTGCAATTAATACTTCATTACACAGTAGCTCAATTAACAGCTTCTGAAGAGGGGTGCGTTATGACCGCTCGCATGTCTGTGTGATAAGAAACACAGTGCAGACCGCCCGGCGCTAATCATCTGGAGTCCGTGTTATCTGGTTATAGACACGTTCCACGCCAATTAGCCAGGTTTGAGGGCCTACCTGTATGGTAACCGAATAACGCTTCGACGTGTGTTTACTTGAAAAATTTATTTTTGCAATTAATTTTGTTTTGAATAAAATACGGAAGACAGTCCAGTGAGACTTGAGCAAGTCTAACCAAATAATTATAATCAGGTTTAAAAGCAGAAATTATACGGGTATATTGTATATTCTGTTTCATATATGCGGTTGACAACATTAAGGGAATTCGTAACAGCTATACGTTATCAAGATTAGTTGTAATACATAGATGTGTTTTTTATTCGATGGACATTTCCGAATACACTATGTCACTGCGTCAACTTTCCCCAGAAGAAGTGGGCAAGGTGACACAGCAGAGTATATAGTATAGACACCCTGATACAGTGGTACCTGCAATTTAAGACCACCCCTAATGCCAGACAAAAGTGGTCACATATGACAGGTGGTCTTTCATTGCAGGTAAATTAACAAAGAAATAAAAGGCCAATGTCTTAAAAGTGTGGTCTTGAAATCTAATGTAGTCTCTCACGAGAGGTGGTCTTTAGAGCAGGTACCACTGTAGTAAAATTATATCCGCGACAGTATGTTCCAATTTTGTTTTGAGTCAAAAGTTGATTCTGGTGGTAAAAGATGAGAATAGCAAAGAATAGAACAAAACGACACTGCTGAAGACATTTTACCAGGGTGGTCTAAAATGTAGCAAAGTTCCTACGAAGCTTAAGGTTCTCAGTTGTGTTAGTTGTTTAATATGTAATAATTTATCCCTTTATTCTCTTTTTTTTTCTTTTTTTGAAACGTATTGCACTGAACATACAAATTTGAAATTGATTACAATACCCGAAATTTCTACAATAAATTCCAAGTTCAGAACATGGATAAATTATAAAGTGTATAATCTTACCGCTACCTTTTATCGGCTCAGGATATTCCTTTTTAGTAAAATAGCACATTACGATTACTGTGAGGTCAACCAGCAACAATGTAATAAAACACGTGATCACACGCCTTCTTTGTGTTTGCAACAAAACCCTAGAGTTTTACCTGCTGACAGAAGCTTCTTCTGTATTTTATGTGGATGAATATATGTAGAATATGTACCATTAAAAATCTTTTTGGTGCAGCAAAGCTAACATATGCTGGACATAATGCCTGCTTATTTTCTATGATCACATTTACATATTTTTATATAGGTCACTATGTCAAGTATCTTGGACCTGGTGTATTATCCGCATTAAAATCTCATCCGACCAATAAAAACTTCAGTGATGTACAGATCCTTTTTTTTTCTTCATAACTTCACATGACCATTGGTTGCTGCTTAAGAATGTGGCTGAAGTAATAGTGGGTCAATAGGTTAAACATCAGGGTCGCTGTGACAAAATATTATAAAGGTACAATACATTCATGATCAGACTATAATTATTTTTTTCATGCGACTCACTTTCACGAAACTTTTAATGTACATGAGCCTCGATCTAAAAGTAAGTTATGAAGAAAACTAGGTCCCCAGGGTAGACTCTTTGTAATTTATTCCTGGCCTTAAATGCTCTCAATGTTGCACGGCTCTTCATCGACCTGTTTAAAATAAAAGGTGTGTCATCGAGCAAAGCTAGGTCGCTTGGTCAAATACATGAGTCAAAGCGATTGTTTTTGGTCATTTCTTTAGCATTTGGAGAACAGAAACAATTTTGGATCTCATAGTCTCATGAACAAGAATACAATAATTGCTCCACGCAAGCTCGTGCGACGAAGCTGCAGCACTATGATACACCCATCGTGCTCCCTTGGGACTACTTTCATATCAATGCGCCCCATGGCGGAGACCACGAAAACTAAAATCAAAGCACTACACTCGAAAATGTGTCCAAAAAAAAATGAATGAATAATTGAGGTGATATTTGTTCAATATCAGCGTCCAAGTCCCTAAGTAAACGCACCTTTGCCAACTTCTTGCCGAATATCTATAAGCGTGCTGCTGTGAAGCGGTACATTACACACTGTCTTTTGCGCAACTGCTAACTGCTAGGCCTATTCAGCATAAACTTTGAGTGACCGCACATTATGTTCATGCCCAGGCACAGAAGAGAAACATCTCTTCGTTCATACAACAGATCCTGGTCAACAACCCGAAAAAGAGCGTTCAGCAAAGCACTGTCCACTTTGGCTCCCGGGGACGTTCATTCCGCCGCAGCCGCCGAAGCACCTGCACTTGCCCCCGCCAGCGCCCCCGGAGTCTTTGGTACCGGTAACTGTTCCCTGCCTGAGCACATACTGGACATATCGCCTTATAACTTATGAGAGTGATCATTGCAAAGGCTTATGGATGCATCAGGAGAACTCATCTGGCTCGGCGAGTGTTGCAAACAACTGGAAAATTGTCTGTGTGCCTTCAAAACTTGTATTATGTGCTACAACTTCTGTCCTTTGGTACTTCGTAGGCCTATATCATTAGCTTATGGCTAGAAGAAAATTTCAAATTGACTTCACCTTTGACCTTTAGAGGTCATATGTAAATCACAAAAATGTGCAGCGTTGCAATATTAAGAGTTTAAGCCCGACATGAAGTTGAAATTGGATGAAAATTAACCAAGTCATGGATAGATGAGAATTCATAGGCCCAAATGATCTTGACCTTTGACCTTTAGATGTCACATGTAAATTACAAAAATGTACAGTGTTACAATATCTACAATTTAAGCCCAACATGAACTAAATCAGATGAAAATTGGCCAAGTTCAGGGTAGATGAAACTTTCAAAGGGCCAAATGACTTCACCTTTGACCTTTAGAGGGTACTTGTTAATACGATAATGTGCAGTTTTGCAATACCAGCAATTTGGGTCCAACATGAACCAAATCAAAGGAAAATTAACCAAGTTATGGCTAGATGAAAATTTCAAAGGGCCAAATAACATTGACCTTTCACCTTTAGAGGACACTTATAAATTTCAAGAATGTGCAGCGTTGCAATAGCGACAATGTGGGCCGAACATGATCAAAATAGGATAAAAATTGGCCGTTATGGCTAGAAAAAAATTTCAAACGACAATAGCATATTACCCTGTGACCTTTAAAGGTCACGTGAATTACAAAAATTTTCAGTATCGCAATACCTACAATTTCAGTCCAACATAAATGAAAATTGAATGAAAGGGACCTAGTGATGGCTAGATGAACGTTTCAAAGGTTCAAATGACTTTGATCCTTGACCTTTCCTGTAAAATACAAAAATATGCGGTGTTGTAATACCTATAATTTGGGTCCAACATGGTTAAATATATGTACATACATACATACATACATACATACATATTTCTTTATTCTTACACAGCAGGTACAATGTTGAGTAAAATATAAAAAAGCAATAAATATAACAACCAAGTACAAGCACAAAAGACGCTCATCGTATACTAGACAAAGGGAAAAATATGAGTGCTGTCCTTTGACCTAGTATATATGTATAGGCCTATAAATATTATATGATTACATAGTCATTTGGCCACCATCCATATCAATATAGAAGTCATAATAAGCCAGCTAGGAAGTACACTTTGAACAATTTTTCAACATATTTTTCATAGACATAGTTATAGCAATACGCTAGACATCTTTTAGCAAAGCTCCCGTCTTCCCATGTTACTGCGATGAACTCTTACGTTCATAATATTGTCCAGCATATTTTAATCAAAATATTGGATATCAGTAATTTGTGAAACGGTAATTTTGCTCCTGGCACACAGTTTTCGTCGAAAATCATCGAAACTTCAGCCATGTCGATAACCTGCTTGATATGGTAATGCTTTGACTTACGCGTCTCAGAGATGGGTCCCCCGCTTCTCCCATAAACCTTTGCGGTGACACGCTTATACGTAACAGGGTTTGCGGGCTATTATAATCGGCCATCAGACCTGCAGCTGCCATTGCATCTTCCAGGAAAATTTCTTTGTAATGTAGCAACATGTGTGCCCCCGCCATGCTGTCTTGGATCGCTGACCTGCATTTTCAAACTAGCTTTTTCTGAACTAAACCTCATCACTGCTACGGAGTTGTAAGAATTTCCGCCAAAACAGTCCATTCATGTTTTAATAAATGGCGTATTTTGAGAATTAACTCTATACCTGATGCAGTTAAATCTCCCAATTTTGTATTTTTTTTTCACTTTAACCTTCGATTCCATGATGGTTATTGAATGAAAAATAGTTTGTTTTCTATGGAACTATTTTCTTTCTGTGTCGTCATTTATTCTGGGCCGCCCAGTGGGCGAGTCGATGGCATTACTGGTTGCTAGGTACCAGGTAAGTAGCTGTGCTTTTTATTTCTTCACTTGCGTTAAAACAAACATTTCGTGGACAAATTTCTGTTCCACACTCGAACACATTGTATATTAATATCAATATAAGTATAACTGTAGATGAACACCCTTTCGATTGTCGTAACGGGCGGATGGTGACAACCACGGGTAATCGTCCTCGCCAGATGTAACGTGCTTTCAAAGGGTCTTATGTAGTTTTATCCCCTACTTTGTACCATATTACATTGGAAACCCATGGGATATGGCCTTTGTGATTTTGTTGACCACATCCCATGGGTGGCACTACTTTTTACTATATTTGTACAATAAGAGATGTGGATGTTTTCCAAATATCACAGGAATGAATTCCACATTTAGTATGACAATGGGTCAAAGGTCCAGAGGTTTTTTTTTTTTTTTTTGTTTTTTTTTTTTTGTTTTTTTTTTTTTGTTTTTTTTTTTTTTTTTTTTTGTTTTTTTGTTTTTTTTTTCATCAGCATTGAAGACTCAAAGGGAGTCCCGCCAACCATCATTCAAGAGCTGAGCGGGCACAAAAATGTGCAGTACGTGAACAATTATGTAACAGCAAGCAGGAATTAAAAGCATGCCATGTGCAGCATTCTCCAGGGAAATTATTCTTCTTTTCAGACACCTCGTACACCTGTCCAAAACACTCCCCAGACTCTGTCTTCATCGTTTGTTCCAGCTGATGTAGCATGCAGGTAGCCATCGTACCGTTCCTTCAGGCACTGCTGGCACTGCTGTCGTCACTGATGGGGCCAATTTGACAGTCCTCAGTCAGTTGAGCTCTAGGGATGCATACTTTCGAATGTTTGCTGCTACAACATTCCAAGGCAGCCTTACCTTCCAGTTCTCCTCTCCATCAAATTAATTCCATAAAGAAATAATAAAAAAAGTGACTTTTCGTCGAAATTTTAAGCGACGGCCGTTAAGAAAATCCGTCATTAGGCCTATGGTCGAAATAGACAGAGAGAGAGAGAGAGAGAGAGAGAGAGAGAGAGACGTGTTGATCCTGTCTGTAGAAACGCAATAACGATGCCACGTCTACGCGTCAAAACAACATCATGTGACAGTCACTTTTAAGCCTAGGCCTACAGATTTATCATATTGATGTAGCTAGGACAAAATACGACATAAAAGATGAATAATCGAGATTTTCACTTGAATTTAAAATGTTAACAATGCCGGAGCCCGCCAGCCCGCGGCGGCAAATAGCTGATACAGAAGACGAATGTAGGGTGGACCCGCCGCCCAGTCTCCAAGTGGATGCGGCATGACAGGCATGCACCATTCACTCGGAGATTACGCAGCTGTGAGACCCAGCGAGCAAGTAGGAGCTTTCTTTTCAGACATAAAATGAAAGCAGACTCGACAATGAACAGAATAAAATCAGATAGGCTTAAAGTCTCCAAGTAGATGAGGCACAACAGTCCTGCCCCTTCTAGTTGGAGACCCACACACAATGTAGATAATCTTACACGGTTGAGTGAGAGTGAGGTACAGAATTCCACATGGCCATGTCATGGTGAATGGATTGAGACAGCGCGAGTTTTAAAGTCTTCGGCTCGCAGTGAACGTGGTTTTTTTTTTTTTTTTTTTTTTTTTTTTGCATTTTTTTGTTTGTTTGTTTGTTTTTGTTTGTTTTGTTTTGTTTTTTTGTTTGTTTTGTTTTTTTGGGGGTTTTTTTGTTTTTTGTTTTTGTTTTGTTTTGTTTTGAAAGTGCTAAGGTTTGATGCGGTTTGAAATTCTTTTGGAAGTCTAGTCAATATTTTGGCTCCTTGACAGGTTGGGGATCTCAGTCCTGCTGTTTTTGTTCAAGGACACGGTGCTTGTCATTTTAGAGTCTCTGTGTCATAATTGGTCTCAAAAAAGGCCACATACAAAAGTCGGGCAAGGCCATTTAAGGCTTTATAAATTTCAGTGCCAAATTTGTCGTAGGCAAGAAAATATCCACAATATCTGAGCTCATGATTCACATATCAAAGCAACTCAAGACCACCGTTCTGGAAATAGTATTACAGGATATTGACCAACCCTGAGGCCAAAAACGGAACAATACAGAGGTAATAATTATAGACCTTAATACTCCATTGGGAGTATTAAAGTCTTCTCTTTTATGTGCCCTGTGAAGTTCATTCTCATGTTTACCCATTTTAAATGCGTTTCACAGCCTCCACACTGTCCATTCTGGCAGACAATTTTTTATAGGTGGCACTACTTTTTCAATTTCTTTAAAATGTGCCAGAATCTAAGTGCCTTTGTTTTGTTTTGCAGGGGACTAAATATCATAAGTTGCAACGGAAACTAGCATAAATTGCTAAAATAACAACACAAAGAACGCTTTACAAAAAATAATCTTTATTAAACTGATTACCATCAGCAGGTCGTACTGCATTTATCCCAGGTGGTGGTCGTCTCAGGTAACGACCTACAAAGTAGCATTCTGGTTGGCTAGTAGGCCTCGACAACCATGCACGTATAAACATAAAAAGAAATTTGGAATAACTTGGAAAGAAAGAAAGAAAGAAAGAAAGAAAGAAAGAAAGAAAGAAAGAAAGAAAGTAAGAAAGAAAGAGAGAGAGAGAGAGAGAAAGAAAGAAAGAAAGAAAGAAAGAAAGAAAGAAAGTAAGAGAGAGAGAGAGAAAGAAAGAAAGAAAGAAAGAAAGAAAGAAAGAAAGAAAGAAAGAAAGAAAGAAAGAAAGAAAGAAAGAAAGAAAGAAACGTACCCACCACATTATTACAGGCTGAAATACCGGCTAAACTGGGCGCTACCGTGATATTAAAATCAGTCTTTTGACGCTTACTTGTCATGCTTAATAGGCCTACATAGAGAAAATCTCACATGCCTAAGAACGTTTCTCTCACGAGAAATCGCTGTTGGTGGGGAGAGGCACTCCTGACCGAAGAAGGTCACGAGTGATTTTCCCCGCCAACAGCAATCCCTCTTGAGAGAAAAATGGCAAACTCACTCTTCAGCAATGTAAGATGTTATTTATTGAATGTTTAATTGGTATTCATGACAAAAATATGCCCTTAGCCTACCTCAACACCTGCCTAGTGTACCATGTTTGTTTTTATTCGTCATAGTTGTTCCACGTCACGTGTGACGTGTAATCAAACAGCCCTTGCGAAGATTTGATTTTGTCTACAATGTTAGTGTACTCCGTCACTGACACAGGTGCGTAACAATTTAATTGTGACAATGTTTAGGTCATGTGATCTACAATGAGGTACCAGTTTTGAGTTGCACTCAATAAAATGCGAAATTCAGTCCCAAACATAGAATAAATTTTACTGTTTTCATGTTGGCCAAAATCAAAGACAAATTTGAGTTCGTCGGACCAAGTCGTGGTTTTTTGAGGGTGGGGATGTTTTTTGTTTTGTTTTGTGTGTGTGTGTGTGTGTGTGTGTGTGTGTGTGTGTGTGTGTGTGTGTGTGTGTTTTAAATTATTGAAACAAAATATGTGAATGTGTTACTAACTTTGGTAAACATCATTTATGAGTGACTTTGTATAACGCAATAGTTCAGATTCTGCAAACATGATAAAGTTAACAACAAACAAGTTGAATCTAGTTAGTGGTTTCTGTTTATTGTAATTATTCCTGTTTCTAGCTTACTGTCATACTTTTGCAAGTTGCAGGAGAAAGGGCTTTTATATTGTAGAAATAAACTTAACATATAGGACAATTATTCCACTTTGGATTCTCTACAAATTAGCTGAATAACATAATACATAATAGATGGTTTCAGAGATGTGTTTCTGGACTTCGGTATCAGGGTAACGAATGACAAGTTTTGCATTCAAGTCTATCACAAAATTGAGGAGTTTAACTTTGAAGGCGCTAACTATCCTTTCCTTAACGGTAATATTTCGGAACCTATTGAATATAGTAATTTTTTTTCACAAATTTTGAGATTTGGTAGTATTTGTTCTAAATTTCGGTACTTTGCATCTAAAACCAAATTTATTTACAATAAACTTGAGTCAAGACGATTCAAAGATGTACTTTTGATCAAATATTTCTGCAAATTTTGTTGTAAATATCTGTAGATTGTTAGAAAGTTTGGCTTCAATAGTTTTAAAGATTTTAGACATGCGTTTTGCAAATTAATTTTATCTTTTTGGTATCATTCTGTCTAATATTCACCTTTCAGACATTTTAGGCTTACACGTTTTCTGTCAGGTTAGCCCCCCCCCCCCCCTCCCCCAGGGCTTTTGGTAGCAAGCAGCGACCTACGACAGTCAGAAGCTTGTCTAATTGTACTTAATATCCGGTTAAGGAAAATTATATTTTTATTATTTTTTTTTTTTTCACTCAAAAGCTAATGCCTTTCGCTCTTTTCTGACATGCCCTACATATTTTGCTGTTAATATCCAGAGATTGTTGGAAAGTTGGGCTTCAATAATTTTAGAGAATTTAGACTTGCCTGTTTTGCTACTTAATTTGTTCTTTTGGCATCATTCTGTTTAAATAATCACTTTTCAGACATTTTAGGCTGACATGTTTTCTTTCAGGTTACACCCCAGGGGTCATCAGTAGCAAGCAGTGGCCTACGACACATGCATGTTTGCCCAATTGTTTTTAATATCTTGTTTAAAAAATGTGTGATTTGATAACATGATATTGACTTAAGAGCTAATGACTTTTATTCTTTTCTGACAGGCACAAGTACACATTTACTCAGTGTTAAAATTACTCAAATTTGACAGCCTTTACTCAAATGTCACAAACTTGACCTCTTATGTTGACACATAACTCAGGGTTGGCAGCGAAATAGAGCTTTATGGTTTGGAAACGTTCAACGTGAGGAGTATGTGTCATCATGGGGTTCGTTTTACATTTCTGGTGCAGGATGTCTATTCTTGCAGTACTTGTTAGGGTTAACTTCGGTTTGTACTCTTCGTCTAGCTGCAACTGTTTATTTTATAATCACTGGGACTGAATCTAATGCCCCAGTTTGTTTCTACTCCAGTTATACACTGGCAGGTGGTTTAACTAATGTAAGCTTTCCAGCTAGAGAGGGTACATACTGTTTCAGGGGTAAGTCAAATTGTTCTTATCTGGACTTGTACTATACGAATTTAGTAATTATGTTTGCTTTGACAAGTATTTTTCATTAATAATGAAGCTCTGTATTTATAAACAAAACTTCAGTCATTCAGCTAATTCATCATTTGCCACGTTCGTGTTTTTTCATTTGTATGTAGGTTCTCTTTACTGAATATTTAGCTTAGACAATGAGCCGCTACTCAGAGAGACATGTGCTGGTAAAGGCTTTTTTTCTTTTTTGTTTAAACATATTTATTTTCTCTGGATTGCCTAATAGTACACAAAGACTAATCTGGATGCTCTCCAGTAAAGGCTCCGAAACATGTTCTGAATAGTTACCTACTGCAGACTATTTAATATATTTGGGATAATACAGCCTATGTCAAAATTGTACAGTAGAATGTGTGCAATATGGAAAATAATACTTCCAGATGTATAAAGTTTCAGCCACCTTTACGTATTGAATTCACCGCAATTACCAGTAGAGTCAAGCATACTCAACGGAGTATGATCAACGTCAATGCCAAAAGCCATAATCATTGGGCATAAAAGCAAATTGACTGGAAGTTTGCCAATGCTGGCCTGTAGACTGAGTGCATAGCTTTGGTAGTGTGCTTTTGAAGCGACTCTGGAAAGAGATGATTTAGCAAAAGCTACACACGTACTTGCAGTAATGTTTATGGCAATTTGAATGAAACTGACATAATAAATTAGAAGACAAGGACTTTTCTTGTGACAAGGGGCAAAATGTCAAACAAACAAAATGTGAAAAGACATACCAAAGTTTGACCAGTAATAGCAAGTGTTTGGCCTGTGGTGTTTGTAATAGCCTCAGTTTTCTTCTTCTTCTTCTTCTTCTTCTTCTTCTTCTTCTTCTTCTTCTTCTTCTTCTTCTTCTTCTTCTTCTTCTTGCACGACTTGGCCATTTCGATGCTTTACATCATAATGTAAGCAAGTTTTCTGTTCTAATGACTCGTTGTTGTGAAGGAGTTTCCCGGCGAAGGCGTACATGTATTGTCGGTTTTCGAATAAGAGTTGTTGATCAGAACCGCATACATTTGAGAAACAGCATCATCTAAAACCTGCGTGCCCCCTTTAAAGCACACACTATCACGACGAATTCATGTCGATTAAGTAATAGCACAGCGAGACACATTTTTGTCGAACATGAAGAGTATGATTTTCACACATTCTGAAAGCAAAAACATTTGTAAAATAATAGCTACGTTTTGGACGTGCTTTTACATTTTGGACGTCTTTAAAAAATGCATGCAAAGCAGGGCAATGACTCCCATAAAGCAAAGCTGGTGCAGTTAATGGGCAAAGCTTTAAAGATACATGTACTGTATATTTGTAACTTCGCCTCATATTTGTATGTAAATATCTCAAGTTGGTTAATTGTGGTGTTGTCAGGTTATCACCAGACATCCAAGTGGGGAGCATTTACCCTATATTACGCCAACTGAACATGTTCCGTGTTGGCTACCGTTTGAAACGTATACAATACTACATTTAAGGTATCTTTCATCGAAATGATATCGTTTTGTATGACGAAACTTATGGTCCAAAATATAAATTTCACTTTCTAGAGACCGAGTGTGTTACCATGAATGATAGAGTGTTCCCAAATAGCGCTAAGGTGCGGACGTTTGACGAAAAGGGCGGTATTGGTGCGGACTGTATGTTGCCTTTCACATATCAAGGTCGCCTATTCAATAATTGCATAGTAAAGGATGGTAAACCGTGGTGCAAAATCTACCGTAATGGAACCGGGGCTACATGTCTATTTGCAGGTATTTTGTGGTCTACTGCCTCAATTAAATCTTTGTGGAATTTTTCTTTTCCACGATAGGATCCCGAAATGTAGGTTCCAATTAAGACAAACAATTTTGTATTCTATTTCTTCTGTTATTTTGAATATATATATATATATATATATATATATATATATATATATATATATATATATATATATATATATAGATAGATAGATAGATAGATAGATAGATAGATAGATAGATAGATAGATAGATAGATATACATATATATACATACATTCATACATACATATATATATATGCGACAGAAACCAAACAAATTAGGTAAGGTCTGGTTTCCACCGACGCTTGGGTTTCCAGTTAAACTTAAATTTGGCAAACGCAGCTAAGAATTACCGGCCGGTTAACGTTAACTCATTCCATGCTATGGTCACAGGCCTTGGTCAGTGGTTCTGGCACTGCCTGGCAAGTCATGCTGCAGCTGCCCTTGCAGCAGCTGCAGCATGACTTGTAGGCCGTGTCAGAACCACTGACTTAAGACTATAGGCATGTTGGTACTTAAATGAAAGCTCTTATCATGAAGAATTTGAATATGCAATTCTCGTCTTAAATCTATGTAAATATACCGAAAAATCAGGGACTGGTATGGAATGAGTTAGTAGTGCATTTAAAAGATTCATGCAAGTTAGTGCATAAAGCTGACTTTTTTGCATTTCGCAAAAAAGGCCAAAAACATGTTTGAGATATCTATATTGGCTGTTGAATATTCTTTCTACATGACATGTCATTTAATGTTGACAACAAATATCATGGTCATAATAATAGTATTGACAAGGATAACGATAACATTGATAACAACGATAGCAACATCTATAACATGAACAGGACCATAGCATCAAGGATATATTTGCAGCCAAGAGGAAAAAAAGAGCATGCAGTGTACTCTTTGCAAACGATATTTGACCCATTAGCTTTGAAACAAACTCAGTGCTTACAAGTCAGCAAAATGAGAAGATGCCAAAACAATTTGCACAAAATTATATACCAACGATCACAATCCCATGTATCACGTCAACAGCATTTCATTGCATCATAGCATTTCCCATCAAAGGTAAAAGTGGGCACTGTGTATTTCAACGTTCTGGGACACATGAACATGAATATTCACAATATGATTGTAAATATCAGACCATTCTGACAAATGCAGGATGGTGAGAGATTGTTTGAAAAGAGGAGCTATTAAACATCAAAAGTAGAATGTTCATTCCTATTTTTCATTAATGGCATCTAAATATTTGGGATCTCCCAGCACTCAATAACTATTGAGACCAAGGCGTAACATGCTTGGTGGTGGATGGTGATTAATGTACAACAAGTATTTCATATACTTTTAGATATCTCAAACAAAGCTCTCGGGAAGTACAGTTTCCAAAGTTCTACTGTTGATGGTGGTGGACATGCAGAGGCAGCCGTCGATGGTTACAACGATGCACATTATCACCGAGGTCATTCCTGTACACATACTCGCTCGCAGGCTACACCATGGTGGAGGGTATATCTGTCTGGCGTATACCTCGTTACGGAAATTCGGCTCACAAACAGAGCAGACAACTGGTGTAAGTTCTTCAAAGTGACATTTCATTAACATGGAGTTCGGCAACTTATTTTCGTTTTGAATAACGGCATGTTACTTGGACATTCTTAATTTTCATGTTTATATTGTCCATTTCAATTGTAATTGAAAACCGATATATTTTGTTCGTTTCTGCTCCTTGAATCGAGTAGGATATATGTTGAAAACCAAGTCTGTAAATTTGAACTGCAGGTTATCATGTTGTGTGTGGGAGTAAATGGATATGTTTTAAAGGGTTACCGCATAGAAACTTTCAGAAAAGGGAAGGCATTGAGGTGAGAGTTTCTGGGATATTATGGCCAGACGCAGAAAA
This sequence comes from Hermodice carunculata, assembly GCA_964020975.1. Lineage (NCBI taxonomy): Eukaryota > Metazoa > Annelida > Polychaeta > Eunicida > Amphinomidae > Hermodice > Hermodice carunculata. The sequence continues at coordinate 27,088,970 of OZ026622.1, read as the reverse complement.
GCAATGGGACAAAAAGGACATGCTGTATTATGGTATATGCCACATAAATGTTCTATTGTTTTTGCGATATGAATAATTCCAGTGCAAGTATCGGTCACTTTACACAGTATATTGCATTCAGCAAGGGCGTGTATTGATTTTCCAATATAGGATACTATAGGTTATTTTATAGTTGAAAGTTTTCCTTGTATACGTGTCTTTTAAACATTGTGACGATGATTGCCTTTTATTAAAAACCGAATCACCGTTAAAATGGCTTCTAAAGCTGAAGTGTAATAATTTTCAAAATGTTGATGCACATATACCTTTGATGATCTATTGGTTTTGCCTCGCATTTTTCTTTACTCTGAATCTTTTTTTTTAATGGCCACTGGAGGGGACTTCTGATATCTGTCAGGTTAGAAAACAATTTCTTGGAAATAAGTGGTAGAATACTTGTAATGTATTCTATCTACATTTACAGCCAATCTTCTGACGAACGTAAGCATTGACGTAGGTTGGGAAAAATGGTACAATTATTCTGTAAATGGAACTTCCGTACCTGGCGAGCACGAATATGTGAATAATGCTTGTGCTGAAGAGTATGGTCTGATTGGGCCCGGCGTGACAAAATCATACAACTGTAAGCCCCCGCTGCTAGGCATGGCGGCTGGTGTAGAGCGCATTTATGGAAGTTCGCATCTGACATTGTGTGAGTTCGAGTTGTATGGAAATTGGATAGGAGGTGAGTAATGTACTCATGAAAATAAATATCAAACAAGACTTATATACATGTATCACCACTAACTTATTTTCAGTGATATTAAAAGGGGGTCTTGTGTCATTTACTTGTCTGGGTCTGAATACTATCATAAGAAAATGAAAAATGCGCTATGAGCCTGATTGTTACATTTTTTTTTTCTTTTTTTTTTTTTTTTTTGGTTAAAGTTGGAAAGGCAATGTATATATTTTCAACAGGTATAGCATGGAATGTGTCTTACTTGTAGACTTGAAGTGTGACCTAGCTCTGACTTCCGACCTTACCACGGAAGCCAATGACTTACTTCGACTTGGCGTTTCTCATTAGCCAATCAACTCTCATGAACATGATTATGGATACATTGATTTAAGGCAGGACATCAACTGCTTTGAGCTTTCCCAAACTGATTAAATACTGGTCTATCTTTATATATCAGCGTAGTATCATAATTACAGAAAAATCGAAATCCGTATGGAAATATTAGCATGCAGGGATAATTTGCGCAAAAGCAGGATTAAGCCTGTTTACCCTTAAATAGCGTGCTCCATCAGAAGCCACTTTTTCTTCTATAGACATATTTGCCGTACCTATGAAGCTTGTGTCTTTTGTGACAGGGTACCTAAAGTAAAAGTTTTGCAACATCATGAGCATGTTGAATACACATATGCATGCGAGGAGGAACACGTATTAATAGTATGTTCTATGCCTCTGCCCCTGTCATTCAGTATTTTCCCTGTGTTCTTTCGGAACGTTAACGAAATTTACTTTGTAACCAATTTACTAAAACTCCTATAGACATCTTGAGTTTGTTTGTCATAAATGAATATCATATTGTGAAAATTTTAATCATGCCCGTACCTCACCAGCAGAAATATACTTGTCGGAAAAGACAGGTAAAAATCACGGAATGATATATTGTGTTAAAAGTAGAGCTGCACGATATCATTGTGCGGTGGTAGTGCCGTTTTTGTGATGATATATGTATGTATGTCTTGTTTGACCCGGCCGTTCCCTGGTCACAAAAACATATCATAATATACTCATTCAGTAGAGTTTTGCTATTAAGATTAATTTTAATTAATCATGTTCCAAAGAGCTGCGGGAAGTATGTCCAGAACCGCGGGATTTGTGTGCGGGTACTTTTATTCCGAAGAACATGAAATGACCTTCTGTATTTTTCGAAATTCTAATATTTTTTACAGACATTACTGTAACGATAGAAAGGAGCTTTCTTCGTCGTCTACAGAGACTTCCAATTTCCTCTCATGTTGACAACGGTCTTTGAATACATTATACGTTCCTGCTGCAAAATGCGTGTGAAACTCATTATTGTCATTTTGACCGGGACATCTAAAATCGATGGTTGTTGTTTTGTTTGCACCGACCACACCATGCGGCCAAATAAATGGAAACGCTCAAATAATGTTTTATTTTCAGAGCAGGAAATTAATGGTCCAAAAATGTTCTGTCTGGGATGGCTTCTGCTAGTAGCGGGAAGCCATGTGTTCGTCGCAGGGAAGGTGCTTTACGCGAAACGATTTAAAAGTTGGGCATGAAAAGCTTCACAATAAAACCACGGTAGATCAGAATTTAGTGGTAGCATGCAGGATACTAAATAAAAAAAAAGAAAACAAAAGAAAAAAAGACAACTCTTCGTCTCCTTTTCAGATCCAGTGGGAGATGTCCCAATGTCAAGACCCCACATGGAGACGTCCACATACTCTCAAGATATCGTGCTAACAGGAGTCCACATACGATTTCCTGCAGCTGGTTGGGCCACTGTCACTGCGTGGACATTTTATGCAGTGTGTCCACAAACGCCATGTTACTTTAATCTTCAGATATGGAGACTGATGAACAAGGATACAACCAGGCCCGTGTTTTATCTCGTTGGTAGCACCTTGATACGGGATGCTGTTCATGGATATAATCAACTTATATTACATAATGTTTTCAAAGTTATCAATGGTGATGTTCTAGGGTTTGAGTATAGAGGCAAAAATACGATTCCATTCGATGAAATAAGTTTGCCGTGCCCTCGACCAAAACATCTTGTTTCAATTTCACCACGCTATGGAAAACGCACATTAAGTTTTGTTCCAGGCCCGGGGGTATGCAGAAAGTATAGCTTGGCGGCCATTGTAAAATATTGTGGTAAGTGTTCTTTTGCTTGTAGATTTTACGTTAGAAATTTGCAGCTAACCGATCCTCCAAAACACCATAATCGCGGGAATGAGCTATAGTGGCAAGTCGGAGGCACAAAAGGTGAGACGAGTCTTGAGTGAAATTGGCCACTTCAACAGAACTTAAGGCCGTACATCACCATCATTTTCGTATAAACTACTATTTCCCTGCAACCACAGCACGACATCAGACAGGAAATTCAGTCCTATATTGGCAACACTGAGAACTATCCAAACGTGCAAAGAAAGAGAGGAGAAAGGGTTAAATACATACATACATATATACATACATACATACACACATAAATACATACACACATACATACATACATACATACATACATGCATGCATGCATTTACACACACATACATACACAATGTATGCATGTATGTATAATAACATTAAGAATCATGTCACAAGGTACTTTTTCTAATCAATGATGAAGCCTGCATTATGTCTGTTCCCGCTTCCCACTATCAAGATAACTGACTGCCCCACCTCTTATGTACCCCTGTCTTTTCAGCTTTCTTCGGAGAACCCAAGCCTACCCTGTAACCTAAAATGAAAACCTCAATGAAGTCTTGTCAGATATATGTTAATAATCTGGAAAAAAGCTGTTTAATCGGACGGAAGATTGTCCAGCAAACAAATACAAGCTCAACAGGAAAAGCATAATGTTACCAGAAAAAAAAAACATATCAAATAGGTATCCCATGTTCAAATACAATTTTTACTATTTGTACACTGTACTCTTTAGTAGAATTTCAAAGACGTGAGTGTATTTTGCACGATTTCCAAAAATTTGTAGCTCATAATGGGAATTTTGGAATGCAAATGACCCCGCCATGTTACTGTTGTTGAAGCAGATACGGCTTCCGATGACACATCGTGTGACGAAAGGCGAAGGTGACATATAAAGTGCGCATTCTCGCCATCACTTTCGTGTGGTTAAATTTTGAATTTGTGTTATAATTTTCGGAATATATACTTCAACACCATGTACAGACCTTGTTGGGTATGTTTTTGGCCATATTATACCAGAGGCATGTGACACGCAAAACGCCAAAAAGAGTATCATATCGCTTGATTTTGAGCTCTCAATTTGTAATAGTTTGGGAGGTAAACCAGCTAAGAGATTGCGCACATTTACAATTGGTACTACTACTTTTTTTTTTACTTGGGTTCGAGCAGAATAACAAGCCTGTTTAGCTGTCATTAGACAATAATTTTCTGGTAGTTTGAGATCTTGTGCTTTGGGTCAATGTTCACGTGCATGGTCTACAAATTAGCAACGCCGGCTGTTTTTTTAAGGAAATGTGGCCTGTTTTTAGCAATGCTCAAATTGTAGATTCCATTTGCGTTACTCTGGACAAAATTATACCATTTTCGATTTTCACTGTTGATTTTCTCCAGATTGATAGCTTCTTGTCCATAATTTATTCATCTGCCCACAACCAGAGACAACGTAATAAATACAAACGGTCCTTTATTATTTTAAAATGAAGGTTAATACAGAGATAATACAAGTTTGACAAAGACATAGAGCAATTTTTAGTGGGCTTAATGATTTTTTCACAAATACGTCGTAGCAGCCTGTAAACTGCGATGAGTTGCGCGTATTGATATGAAATAAAAGCAAAACATGTCAAATGCAGATGCAGTTCTAAAATTTGAGTGACAGAATCCTCAGTGTTCTGCTGCACCAGTGTCATCGTCAGTGTCAGTGTCAACAATCAAACAGACAAAAAGGAAAACAGGAATTATGCATGTACAATATGGCTGCATGCAAAAGCATTTCTTGCAGCGGAAAGGTGAGAACCAAGGGAGAAAATAATGACACACGGGTATATGACAGGAGTCCTAAAAAATACTCTCTGTGGTCTGCAACCTATGGTTTACATAATTTAAAAATCCTTGTGATAATTTGCAGGCTTACCTATAGCAGTATCACGAGTGCAATAGTGTTCATCAATTCAATTCAATTTCAGCCTGTTCAAGTTCTCCATGTCGCAACAATGGGACTTGCTTCAGCGAATCCGTTGCTCGAACATGTGATAGCTTTCGCTGTGACTGTTTGGAGGGCTTCCACGGGGCGCTTTGCGAGCAAGGTATCAGTTTGACTGCGTATTTTTCCAGCACCACTGACACAGTATTTCAGCCTTTATGTTGCTAACAAAGTTGTGTTCGTATCACTTTATCACATTGGATATAATTTGGGATTTGTGGGAATACATCTCAAGTTTTCATATTTTTCATGCCTATTGCGGAATCCGTTAACTGCCACTTTTGGTCATAAAAGACTTTCTGCACACTTAATTTGATGAGAAGTATACCAATAGTTGTTTGTGCAAAACAGATTTTAAAAACTATAAAACATCACAATTTTTTTTTTATTCCTATCATCTTTTTTAACTTGATTTTATTTATCTATTTTTATTTATTAATTCTTTATTATGGGGGGGGGGGGTTCATCACCAACAAATTGAATTTCTATTAAACTGAAATATATTAATGCGACCTATAACAGACACATGTCAGGGTTAGTTTTGTTTTGAATATTTCATGTAAGTAACTTCTCAAGTGTATTGCTTTGGCCATTACATTCTAGACTTCCGTTCCCACTTTGCAACACTGTCGTGAAATAGACACACACAGAGCGTCCCATCAACAAGTGTAAACTGAAATAGACCTAAATGCGTACACAGAGTGCGCTATTAACAATTACAGACTGATGTAGACATACAGGCGTCCATTGAGTGTGATATCAACAGTTACAGAGAGCGTGCTATCAAGGAGCCTAGAATGTATCTATTCTAGGCTCCTTGGTGCTTTCAACAAGTACAGGCTAAAGGGCAGTACTTGGTCTCGTGATCTCAATGTAACTAACTTTGTTCTCTGAATTTGTTACCAGATTAATGTTCCCGATAAATCATTTTCAGCATAAGTTCCGTCATGCATACCGCGTAAATATCTAGTGTTTCTTTTGAGGGAAAAGATGATATTGGTAGTTATCTTAAAGGAAGTAATAAGAAACCACTTTGCTCTGTAGTGTGGTCATAATGCACTAAAACAAGCATAATTAATCCCGCCCTGGCAGATACACGTTTTCGTCCAGAATTTCTTCTCCTCTCTGCGTGACGTCATACACAGAGCATTACTGTGCTGCAAATGATACCGTATCAGGAGACTCGTGATGAAGTTGCGTGTGTAGGTCTATCACGCCAAGTTACTGCTGTTGACTCCCAATTATCTCCGCCAATGCAAAAGTAAATTTCTGTATTTTCTTCGACTTAGGTTTCAACATCTGTTTGGAAGGTTTTCAAATGACCCAGAAAACGTAGGATGAATTGCACTGTTCCAATCAATCAACCACAACATCCATATCTATAAGCAGCATTTATAAAGAAAAATGGATTTTTTTATTCCACCAGGGAATTATCCACTGTGGTGTGATTTTTATTGGTTAGGAAAAAACTCGTGACGAGACTGTCAGCTAAACCGAGAAATATACAGAGCGACCCTTTTTCTATATACTTGCCTGTTGAGCAGACTCGTCGCCATGTACAGTGAACCCTTATTTTTACGACACTCAACTATCCTATATTTTCACTTAACGACATAAGTTTTGAGGGACTTTACGTCACAATCATAGGCTAGTTGACTCATTTATCTTGCATAAACAGGTACCTGACACATTTTGCCTGGAACGGATTGTAACCAGGTTCCTATATATTTATCACTCTGAACTAGCATTGCATTGGTTGACCCATTTTCTGTGCATAAGGGAAAACCGATCCAGAATTGAACATTCATGCCCCGGGGGGGGGGGGGGTTCCCGTCCTCTGTGTCTGCTTGACGGACCCATGTACCAGCTAAATACGGAGATATTCGGTGAAATATTGTGCCCAACAGTCAGTTTAAATCAAAATAGAGTAGTCCCATTTCAATAGCACGTGGCACTTTTGGCATGAAAGCTCGAAATGGGCACATCTTGTTCACTCAGGCTTCCAGGTCAACTCAAAATGGGGACGTCATGTTCACTCAGGCCTACATGTCAAAAGATTACCACCGGGGAGCATATCCACAGATCCACAGATGCGAGTAACAAAACTGAGTAGTTACCACACGATTTAATTCACCCATTGAACAGTTAATAACATGTCAAACAACAATGGCTGTGAACTAGTAAACGCTAATACGCGCTGTAAAGAGAAAAATTATGTAAAAGCGTTATGGTATGGTATTTTTTTCCATCATTTTGTAATTTTTCCCTCGCAGTTCGCACTTAGATTCATTTTGCCGAATGGTTACAAGAGTAGCGAATCGGTCATTTAAAAGAAATGTCTAGGTTCGAATCCCTAAGTCATCATGTTTTATGATTTTGTTAAATCTGATTTTTTGCAGTGTTTATCAGACATTTCAATCTGCTGTGATTTCTCTCTCTTGCTCCTCATTCTTTTTTTCTATTTCTTGAGTTGTTTTATATTCTGAGTTTGGTTTGTATATTGACGTTGAAACTAATTGCGATTTTTCATCATAATAGTAACTTCAGACAACAAGTGAATATATCGAAAATACATACAACTGTAAATATTGTCTTACTTGTGAGCCTCTCTCTCTCTCTGTATAGGACGTATGTAAGTATGTATACATGTATGTGTAGTGTTTGTTTGTATGTACAAGTATGTATGCATACATTTATGTATTTATATGTCAGTGGGTGTTTGTGTGTGTTGTATGTATGTTTTGGCGATTTTTGCCACAATACCTTTGGATTTTTTAGATTGCAAGTGTTACAAATAAAAATGACCCTCGATTCTTAAAATGGTTATGACAATGACGATGAAAATATGATCACAGAAGTCATACTGATAAGTTTGTGTCAATCTCTGTGTCTCTTTCTTTCTTATATATATATATGTATATATATATATATATATATATTAATTTGTTTTGTTAATACTTTCTTGGGTCAATTGGCTGGTTATTTCGATTGCCTGCTTGTTCCACAATACCCTCTGATTTTTTTATTCTAAATATTGCGAATTAAAATCAACTTCGACATACAGGATCAATTTGATAATGACGATGGATAAATATACTATTCCAAAAAAACATACTGATAGGTATTTTTGTCATACACATCTTGATTTTCTCAAAATTCTTAATTTCTGTTATTCCCTGCTTCTGTCTTTTTGTCACATTTTCGCAGAATTGTTTCCTCGACCTTTATGTGGAATACAGTGTTGATATTTGGCACAACAATAGTTCAGTAGGTTAAAATGCGCATCTGTTTTGAACAATGAGTATATGCAAAATTGATACGACTTCTTTATTCAATTTGACATGTTAGATAAAGAAACATGCATCTACGCATTTACTTTTTCACGTGTAGATGTGTATATGCATGCACATGTATAGCCTATCCCTTATCGTTGTTACTCATTGACACAACACTAAATGGCTGACCCTCTGTATTTAAAATTGTGTACCTCCCTAAAGTAGGTATTCTCCGGTCCCAAGGGTGCCACCTCCCTCAAGTACGTATTTTTCTCCGGTCCGAAAGGTGTCAAGTTTACAAAGGTTTTTACAGTGTGGTTAACATTGAAATGCATTGCATCGTCTATCTACCAACCAACTCTTGAATGTTAAAAAAAATAGAAGCAAAAGCACAGAGATTGAAATATATATGATGAAAATTTGAAAAAAAAAGTTTCAGATCTAACAAAACTATAAAGATGGAGGGATGCCATCTTAGAAACATTTTGTAACCTGCTTGGTACTCCTGTAACTATTCGGCCATTTGTATTCAAATTTCAAATGCGACTACAAAAGAACAAAATGAGAGTATGAATATCTTATAACGCTTTAAGATTATTGCTTTTTCCTTAGTTCGTATTTTTCACATCAGCTTTTTGTGGGTTTTTTTTTTTTTTTTTTTTTTTTTTTTTTTTTTGGTTTTTGTTTAAGTTCAAAATCATTGTTGTATGACATGTTAGTAACTGGTCAATGGGCGAAATTAAGAGTGTGGTGTCTACTAAGTTTATGGTACTCGTATCTGTAGATCTGTGGATATGCTCCCCGGTAGTTTCTCTTTGACTTGTAAACCTGAGTGAACACGATGTCCCCTTTTCGAACTTTCATGGTTAAAGTGCCACGTTCAATTAAAATGAGACTACTTTAATTTGATTAAACTGACTGTTCGGCACAATATTTCATTGAATGTCCCCTTCCCACAATGTATATTTAATTCGGAATCGGTTTTCGCGTATTCATAAAATGTGGGGTAACCTATAGCATGACTTTGAAATCCAGTGTGCAGTCTGATCCATTGAGCAGGAAATTTGCCTTTTGCAGTGGACTCTACAAGCGTGACACAGGGCCACAACACCGGCGTAACTGGCAGGGTCATTTCCTGGTCTTCCAAAATGCCTGTTACAGCGAAATCAACTACTACGCCTTTGACGTCATCTGCCCGTGGAATATCAACGAAGATTACACATGTCCCAGCCTCAGCGTATGCAACTGCTGCCAAAGCATCATCTAGTCGACCAGTGACAAGTGGGGCAACAAGCGGTTCTTTAATAAATGATTCGTACCAAACACAAACGGTTCAACAAATACAAACTTCAAAAAGTACTGTTCGTACGCTAAGAACTGTGATTCAGACCAGTGTCCACAAAACCCGAACAGCCCTAAGCAGTTTAACGGGTACAAATAACACTCAGTCTTCAAGAAATACAGCCTCAACCAGTGTCTCAGAAACGCAATTTTCATCGAAAAGAGAATCAACTGTCACAAGCAGTCCATTACTACCTGACAGCACAACTGTATCAAAACAGACTGTGGCTCCTCACAATTACATCGATCCAGATGACAGGATGTCGGCAAAATTTATAGGCGCCCTAGGAATTCTTCTTGTGTTAATTGGATTGTCAGTGATTGTCCTGTTGGATATACATACGTGCTGGTTACAATACAGAAGGCAGAGACCTCTGAATTTGTTAAACAAATCTAAGAAACTAAAGAATAGCGTCAGTAGTAAATGTGGTAAGGAAAAGTAAAAAAAAGTACAGCAAAAAATAATTTTATGCCTGCTGCCCGGTCTGTATAATTAAAAGGAAGCATGGAATAACATTTATTTTTTTAATTACAATGCTATTTTCCTTGGACCACCTGTTAGCATATTTTATACGCCAATAAGACACACTCCTAAGTTTTGTTCTTCTGTGTCTATCAATATAATTTCGACACATACCAATAGCTTCATTTTAAAATCCAAAGAAAGAACGTTGTTCGTATATTCATCATGTTTATAAATCTGGTGAGCTTTGATATGACGTATTGTAATGCTTATGTTTGGCAACAGAAAAATGTTCATCGTAAAATGATGTCTTCAGTCAAGAATGTTGTGTATATGCTTTGAGCTTCAATAAAATGTTTTAAATCAGTATTTACACTCATTCACGCCGATTCTTGTTTACTTTCCTGTTTCTTTTATCACTCAAAAAAAAAAAACAGAAACAGTACATTCTCAAAACGTAACTGCTTGATGTATCGGTCTGGAGCACTCAAGCAAGGTTGTCTTTGCATGCAAACCGTTTATTTTCTGATTCATTTGATTTTGATTAATTTATATTTGTCGGCTTATGCGAGTTTTCACAGTGAAATATATTCTGCCCGATGCACCATCCTCCGTGCTATGTTTGAGTCAGAGGCCAAAATATTTAGCACCTGCCAAATATCCAAAGTCCAAAGCTTGTTTTTTTCTAATAATGTTTTGCCTTTAATTCAATTAAAAGTAACGCATCATAAGCACTTACCTTAACAAAACAATACAATGGAGAACACCAATGCATTAAAGCACACAATTAGGAACACATAGAGACCACATTATACAAATCCACGTTAGAGCTTCCTCCAGGACCAAAGCCTAACAAAATATGCCCACTGGCTGTAAGCTGGCAGTTTTCAGCTGTTTTCATTTGATTTTAAGCTACCGAGGTGAAATGGAGGCTCAAGTCATGAGCACATGTACAGTTAAATGTGTTGGGTCTGTGAAGCTCTCCAATGTGTGTGAGTGAACAGATCTGTACCCATCTTCCCAAAATTGTTGGGTAAAAACATCAAGGATGACAGCATGCAGCTCATTTGTTATAACATCACTCCCAGACAATAACTTTTTTAATATAAACAAGTGGCTGTGCCCAGGTAACAAATTAAACTGACGTCAAAGGAGATAATGTGTAAAAAGGGAAATAACATCCGTTTCAAACATGTTTGAACAGATGTCCAAGTTGCCTAAGGCCAAACAGAAATATGTGTGTGGTTCCGGTAGCTCGACCGACCCTACTGAAAAGGCCCGACCCTAATATATTTTATGAAACACGTTTCAAGCTGCCCTTCCCTTATAAAAAATAATCGACCCTGACTAAAAAATTTTTATCAAGAAAGTGGCTGGCGTGTGCCGTTATTTTGCAGTAAAGTCAAGTTAAACACAGCATTTTATTTCACATTGTCTGGAAGGGTTTACGTGGGCCTGGGAAACAGCATAGCTGCATAACCACGGTAGTTCGGTGAAACAGCATAGCTGTGGTTATTCGGTAATTGATATCGTAATGTTTCGCAAGGTCTCAGCTGTGCGTTCTCCGAGTTACCGGGGTAAACGGTCGTTAAAGTACTTTTGAAACATGACTTACTGTCTCAACTTGAATCTGTCCGTTCGTTTGTGTCTGAAGCAGTTATCATCGTCAGTTACATATACAAATACGACGCAATTTCTTGGAGATACAAATCATACACATTGGTACAATTTGCGAGGAGCACCATTTTGAACGTGGCGCAATACATTGCGGGACAGTCGCACAAAAATACATTTGATTTGGATATCAAAGTGAATTGTGGCAACAGCACATTTCATACCATTATCATGATTATTGATGGTCTAAGATATTTTGTAGAATATATACTTTTGGTTTCATATATTATAACTGCCCCAAGATCCTCCCATTACTATTCTCATTTACAAACTATTTGGTGCGGAAGCCCCAATTTTCAAAATGGCAGTCAAGCCTGTGGGTAAGTCCCGGCTGGATATTTTGAAAAGGTAATATCCAAAATAAATGTGTGATTAATGTTAACGGAAGGTTAATTTGCCGAATGAATGTAATGTAGAATATATAATTGGACTTGTCCAGTGTGAGCGTTACCTAAAAATTTAAATACAATGCCTTGAGGTTAGCGGTTGGTGGCGACAATGGGCCCCAGAATAGGGATATTGTATCACTTAAGTCGCCCCAAGGCTATGAATAAATTAGCGCCACTGGGTACAGCATTCAAGAGCCCCGCTGAATCAAAGATGGAGCTTAGTAGAGAAGGTTGCCCCGATAGTCAATACAGGTCCAAAGGTACCAGTGGTTTGTTATATAGTTGGCAACCACAATGTTATCACAAATACTCGTCTTCTCGTTGTGTCTGACTGGTGGTGGAGACAGTGGAATTACTTCATGGCATTGGTCATAAAAACGTCTCAATGAAAAAGCCACAGGTACCCACCCACTGAAGTGGCCCTAAAAAGATGGTTGCTAGGGCATCAATTTTGGTATATGTTTTTTAGTTTATTCATTTAACAAAATTAAGATTTTAATTAATAAGCTAATAGCTGTGTTTTTGGAATACACTATATAAAAGCGAAAACTCACAAATTTTGAAAGAAAAATAGATAAAGTTCTCTCTTTGCTCAAAAAGTCTGATTCGGCTTGGCTGTTGTTTGTGAAAAATTCAAAAAGACCGACCTAATTGTATGTAAACAGGAGTAAAGTCTGTATAACATATAGCACACATCATTACGTAGTTCTGACTGGTATATAAACCCAGTGACGTTTAATATCACAGAACATCCAAAAACATAAATCCCCAGGAAATATCACGGTTGCATAAAGATGGTGGTTCCAAAACACATTTACTTCCTGCTACATGCATGATTTAATAAAGGTAAAATACTTAATGGTCCCATGGAACTAGCTGGTGTACTGCTAAAAATAACACTAAAAGTTTTTTGTGGGGCCACCATGTTTCTCTGATGTAGCCTGCCCAATAAGTTGTTCCTAACTGTAAGGATTTTGGTTAAATGCTTCCTCAGTGTCGTTCAGCTTTATCTTGGTTGTACATTACCTTAACACATGAAGTTTGCAAAATTGCTGTTCTACTGGCCAATCTATGAAGCACAGCTGGACATCATCTACTGCTTAGCATTTGGAGCTAATAAATTAATGGCCTCAGGACAAATTCTATGTGAGTTACAAAAAACACTCAGTCTGTGTACTATTTTATTTGATAAATGAACCTTCACTGAACAGAAGTCATATCTTCACATGCTCGTTTTGTGAGAACACAAGAGGGCTGTGTGAACAATTCGTTCTTCGTTGACCTTGACATTCAACCCATAAGTCCAACTCTGGTCTAGGGGTACCTAGAAGGGTTCCTGTGCAATCTCAGAGCAATAGACCAAGCTGTTTTTGTGACGATTTAACCCTCCCCAAAAAACATAATTTCTGATAAATTAAAATTTTAAAAAATCACTAAATGGTGACCATTTGAACATACTCTATAAAGACCCAGGTAAAACACATGCTTGCCACATTTAAAGTGGATCTGGTTGACAGTTTTAGATAAGAAGTAAAAAATATCTTTTACCATGCTATCCCCTTGGACGGACATTGTAATGAGTAGGCAGGAATGCATCAACAGTCAAGTACCTGAATTGAATTGACAGGAAATCACAGATCTGCAGCTTCAACACATGATTACCACCTTCCTTTGATCCTTCCCCAGGAACATGTCCATCAAGTTTCGGCAAAATCTGAGTTATGTTGTTGTTGCATTTGTCAAAAATAGGGAACATGCACAAAAATATGAAGATAGGAAAATCAGAGCAAATTAGCTAAACCACACACAAAAAAACTGTCTTAAAATGATGGGATAAAATTACAGCACCTCCTGCTAAACAAATTAAAGGTCTGGGGGCCAGAGGAGTCCCTTTGCAATTCTGAAGCAGTTGACCAGGCAAACTCAAAGAAGATGATTTTTAAGATTTCTTAAAACAAAATCATAAACAAATCAAAAATCACTGGAGCATGACAACTTGAAGAAATTTTGGTACAAACCCACCAAAGGTAGGTCCCCTCCAAGTCTGAAGTGAACATAGCTAATATCTTTGGAGAATTTGAAAATATGAATTGCTGATTGAGGACTGACGACGACAGATGGATGGCCACCATGATGTGTTCATCTCAGCTACCAAGAAAATAGATTTTTACCCCCATTTCTCTTTTTCCTACCCAAGTCCAACACTCTTTGAAGCTAGAAGCTGATCACTGTGCACATACTCTCAACCAGTTTGTTACTTTCTCATAATTACTAGAACAGCTCGCAGTGTCCAATTTCCTTTGCTTCATGGTACATCTATTTAGATGCAAAACTTCACTTTCTGTCACCCGATTTCAATGATAAATGTGTTAATTCAATATAGCACTTTCTGAATATTAATAGGATTACCACATTGCTGTTTAATTTGAAAAGAAAAACTCGCTGAATGAAGCTATTAAGAGGCACTAAGCTTTTGAATAAAGTGCTGTCTCATTGATAACATGATTGCAATTAATTTGAGTTACTGGGTGTTGTTTGAAGTCGAGGTCAAGTTTGAGCCCTGCAGCCAAGGCTTGCAAGGAGAAATGGGGGTGAAAATCACCCTACAAACTGACTTTTAGTCGGGTATCTTCAGCTAAAGTGTACACAGCATTACAAAATGAAAATGATAAGTACAGTCACCAAAACACCAGGCAAGTGTTCCCCGTAGATAACCTTTTTTGAGGTTTATAACCTTTCCCCCTGACTTAAGACCGACAACTCTTTAGGTCTTTTTTCCATACTATCTACAAAATATGAAATTAAACTTTTTTCCATATTCAGGGATATTGTCCAGCATCTGAATCTCTAGTCAATCATAATGAAAATGAAACAAATCAGAAAGGAACTGTGTCACATTCCTGCATCTGACCTCCTGGAATATTTTTTTAACGTTTAAAAAAGAAAAGCATGTTCATCACTTGTGTTGTGGAGTGTTTATAAATAGAGAGGTCATGCTTGTGCTCATCAGGTCATCAGCAGAAGCCTTTCTGAGCCTTGGACACTGAGGCTCGCCATCATTCATAACGAGTGCATCCCGTATTCTTGTTCATGGTGAGGAATACCCGAACTCCTCGTACCTAACATGGACTTTTTGAGCAGTTTCTTTTCATGGTGTCCTGGTGCACGTTATTCAGAGGCACATCTGTAGATAGATTTGTTTTTCTGGTTCGTGATTGCTGGTTTTCATTTAACACCATTCACGGTGAACCGGTCACCTGTCGTTGGACGATGATGCAAACATTCATCAAAAGAGTCTTAACTCTTTGCCCCTTGAATTGAGACTGAGTGAACAGCTTTCCTTGGCATGGATTGGGCACTAATTGCCTAACCGATGCTAAGGAAAGCTGTTTACCTGGGGCACGTGATCTTGATAGGTCTCATCTGCAATTCTCAGTCAAACTGTTTTTCATTACTGTTTAAATTAGTTGAAAACGTTGAAGCAGACGACATTTGACCACCAGCCGGTTTTGGGCGGTTTAAGGGGGAAAGGGTTAAAATGTACTTAAAACTAGCATTTTTTGTCAAATGACATATATATCTACTGATCTTGTGATCTTTTTGAACAAATCATGTATTATAAGCAACTTTACTCCGATCGTTCTTCTGTTTTAAGAGTTCAAAGTCGAGTGGTTTAACTGAAGGTTTCCATTGTAAACTGTCCAGAAATTTCGCATTTGCCCACCAGATGGCAATAGCACGACATATGGAAACCTCAAAGGATAAAAGTGCGAAAAATTTCTGCCTGGCTGAGTCACAACCTTGGCAGGTCTTGTGGTTTACTTGAATGGATTCACTGTGACATCCTCTCTTATAGAGTGAAATAACGATGCATGAACTAAATTTGTTAAATAAAAGTGCACACATGCACACGTTTACATGTCGATATCCACACATAAAGGCCAAACTTAAATCATGCTTTTATAATTATTAAATGTAGGAATTGTTTTCGTTTTGGTGCAGGCATATAAAATACGATGATACATTAACCCTGTACAGAGTTGGTACCACACCGTGGATGCAACACAACGCTTTATGACCATACTTGATCGTGGGCTACCCCAAATGCAGAAAACCCACACACATATCTTCGTCTGTCTGGGATTCATCATACTATTATGTGTCCGTCCCATACAAAACAGTTTTTGGCGCCACTATCCAGCACGTGGTGAACAAGGTGAGCAGAATCCTGAATCAAAACAACAGATATACATTTTCACTATTGTTTGATGGTACGGATGGAGCGACCATATTATTGTGGTCAATGTGCTGAAATCAGGTCAGCTGTCTCGTCATACCCATGCCACACAAAATCTCGCAAATATTGTGGAAACGGCAAACAAGTTCACAAATAAATGATAGTTCAGCCTTAAAACTACTTTTACAGCCCATATCTGTCATATATTGGTCAGTTTAAGAGTCACAAGTGTTCATTTCAGACTTATATAATTCATTCCCTATGCCTTTTTAATACCCATATTTACGCGAGCAGATTGTGCACGGACATCCAAAGCAGGAGAAACAGCTTCTGCAAGCCTGTTAAGAAACCATGACGGCATTCTTAAAAACCCAACATCTACCTTCAAGTCAGGTTCAGCCTACTGATTTTAATGAACACATATATCTATACTGAGAAAGTCCTTGCCAGTCTGTGCATTTGCTGGTTTGCAAAGGCCACAACATCATTAAAACTACAGTAGGTTGCTGTAGATAGGTAAATATAAGAAAATCATTTTTCAGTTTGCCACAACCTCGTAGCCCGAACAATATTCATAAAAGGAAAACATAGTTTGTGAAATCCCATAATTTGGTATGGCGTGGCCTTGACTATTGCACCATTGAAATATTATACCATATACATCACACTATCTGCAAGATAGTGTTCCATTTTTAACCATTTGCATTTTGTTACATACAATCATATATATATACATACATACATACATACATACATACATACATTGCCTGGGATAGAGAAGTTTAATGAGATTCAACATATTGGCTTTGCACCATAAATATGCCCCATAAAGTACATGTTTCTGAAGAAAGCAATTGTATAACATGAACAAGATAAGATCATACATTTCATCCCATATTAACACGTATTTTCCGTTCACCTGTTGGTGGTAATGTTATTTTTGGACAATATAGTCTTTAGAATATTTCCACCAAAATTCACAATGATTTATTGAAAATCAAGCACATCAGACGGTTTCAAGTTTTTTCACTTTTGGGCCTCAGTATTATCATGGCACCACCAATAAAAAAGGAACACAAATTTTTATTCTTAGAACCCGCCCAAAAATTTAAAGAGAAAAACTTGAAAACTGTAGATGCTATTGTGTTAACAAGCAATTAGTTGCAGACAGATGGATGGACGTGATAAAAGCCCGGCAACCTATGGTCAGCAGAGCTAAAACAGACTTTAATGTTTTGATACTTAATACAGGTCTATAAATTTATTCTGGCTTTCCTAACTTTCAGAACCCTTCATAAATACACACCCGCATTAATAAGGAGTGTCACAGGCTCTCCAGAGGAGAAACCAAATTCTTTTTGGCAGTTGTCAGTTGTAGAACACATGATCCATTATTGGATTAAAAGAATTATACTTATGATATATATATATATATATATATATATATATATATATATATATATATATATATATATATATATATATATATATATATATATATATATATATATATATAACTACTCATTGTTCATCATTTCGCTAACACAATTTTTGCCCAAACTTTTCAGCTTCGTACGATATATCTTCCCTCCTTAATATCCCAAGTATAAAAACTCATCCTGAGTGTCATCGTGTGCACATCTTACATCTGGGATGTTAAAAGTTGAAACTTAAACTTAAACGAGTGGGAAGTTAGAGGTGTTTCCGTTGAGCTTAGGGTCAGCGGTGCCATCAAATTTAATCCGAGAATGGAAGCCACCATATGATGTATGATCCTCTCGTTGGTGCACAGACTGATGATGGTATAACGAGCTGAAGATACGCCCATGGTCGGTGACAGTGTCCCGCACAACATTGCCAAGAGAAGCCGGTATCGGGAAGCCAGGCACATGTGATGAGAAAGTCTGCGTTTTCGCAGAATGTTTAATTTTTCAGCCAACGTTACTCATTAAGTTATGGTAGACGCAGTCTGATCACTCACATCCTCAACAAACATAAAACAACATAACTTCTGACCAGTCCCATGATAGCGGACCCTGCATCTCCTTGTAAGATACATCTGGCACAATGACCACATGTTGTGTATGACCACAGTGTTGTTCTACTTCATTAAACCAAACATAAAACAATCTGTCTGCACAACGGGAGGACACGGTTAGTACCTGCTTTGCCTTCCTCGCCATCTTTCCATTTCTCTTCCGATTCCTGATCGCTACTGAGGCTGGGCTGCCTTGGTGTGAGCTACCTACCAAAGGATCGTAAATGTATGGCTTGGGGCCCCAGCACACGGGCAAATTCGTCGTCCAAGTCCCCTATCCTTTCCTCCGTGATGTTGCAACTTAGAAGCAAATTCAGGTTTTTAGCCCTGACGTCATGCATAATCCTCTTGCGGCAGAAATTGGAACTTTTATCTTCGGAAATGGACGCGCGGAAACGACAGATTAGGTCCACTTATACGTTTATTCAATTTCGTGGACAAAAGCGGCAGACTTGATTTTGTGAACAACATCGGTAGCCTTACACGATTTTGTGGAAGCAATTGATAAAACTTATGTATTTCGTGCAGCAGATTGACAAACGTATGGATTCTGTGGACAAAACTGATATACTTAACAATTATGTGGACGAAATTGAAAGAGTATATATGATTTGATTTGATTTTTTGCTGAATGGCGCTTTTTACGATCATAACTTAGGCTTATTTCTACAATTAAAATTGCAAATTGTCATTATTTGATGACGTAGAATTTTTGAAATAAAATCGATGAAAGTTATCTGATAAATCAGGTGATGAGAAAAACATTTTTGGAATGAACGACAAGTACGTTAATAACAACAGGAACGTACACATCACAGGCCTGTGTCTCAAGTAATAGCGTAGCCTACATGCACATGTAATTATAATAATTAACGTATGAAAATATTGATAGTTGATCCACCGTGATTTATTTACTGGATATATTCAGACAATACATGATTGAATTGGACATTACACTCCAGGTTAACAGTTTTCCTTGATGCAGATTGCCCAACCAGCGCCAACGAAAACTGTTGACTCCGTCAATTCTGAGCAGGCAAGAGTTGATTAAGAATTGAATTCCTGCGCATTTTGAGGCACATGGACGAAATGATTGTAGTGGTTCATATAGCAAATGGCCTCAATGACCCCGTCAGTCATTTCGTCCACTTGAATCGAAGTGTGAGCGTTCAATACTTATATTTACATTTATCTAACCAAATATTAGTTTAAATTCTGCCAAAAAAAACTGTTAAAATCTTACTTAATTTTCTCACAGCAACTTCGTTGTAGTGGGAGTAAATAAGCTAGACAGAACAACCATAACAAATGATGACGTCTAGCGGTAGTCAAATACATAATATGTAGGTTTTGAGATAATTTTTTAATTCAATGTTCGGGCAGGGGGTTCTTACGTGTAAATGCAATACTTTTTTTATCTAAAGTCATGTAGTCCAGGAGATGAGACACCTTTATTTATGTTTTCGAGTGCATTTTGTTTGAACATGTTTTCTAAGGCAGAAATACCTGGAGAAATCAAATCTGGCAGTCTTACAAGCTGAAAGTGGTCCATTTTCTTTCCATGCAGCTGTTTTGGAGGGAATCTCGCCTTCCAAAATTGGCACAAAATTAAGGGGTAGGGGAAATTTAAACGGCCATATCTTCGTCCATATTGCTTACATCAGAATGAGTTACCCCTCAAAATGTTTCTATTTAGCCCCTCTATCCAATAAAGCAAACCAAATTTGAATATGTTAATTAGTGACGTCAACAGAGGTCATAAGGTCACCCAAACGGGTCAGAGGCTATACCTCCTGGAGGCTCCAGAAAAAAACCCACAAACTAGAAGAAACAAGACCAAAATGGTTCATTTGACTTTTATTCAGTAGAAAAGATAATGCTTCACACATCTGCCTACAGTAAATCTTTGTAAAAGACAATCTGCATTGTTTCAAACAAACTGATTCAAATTACATTGCTTTTTCATCAAATTTTGACATTTTCCACTCTGGTGCATTGCTTGACATTGTAAAGTGGTCCGCAGCTGTTAGGCTAACTTTCCGAACTACAGGATTACGCAAAGCTCGGATACATTGCTTATGGTCTTTACTGACCACTTGGATGATAGAGAGGACTCAACAGATGAAGTTCGGTACTTGTGAATGGGACTGTAAGTTCACAATGACAACATCTCTAGCATAACTCGTTGCCATTTCCAAACACAGTCAGACTTGCTGCAAAATAATGGAAATATATAGCACCCTTTGATATATCAAGAAAGCTGAATCAAGGGTTTTCAAGTGCTTTATAAATCATCTTCGATTTCATAGTCTGAATCATCAGAGTCAAAGGAATTTTCATACTCATCCTGGTCATCATTGTCTGATGGTTAGTCAGCTGTAACGTGCTCAGCTATGTCTTTTGGCATTTGGTCCCCCAACAAACCAGACCATCTGGTATTTGCCATCAGTTAGTTTCCAACCACACTCAGTAGGATCAATTGAATCAGATATTGGGTCCTGGAGGTGTGCATTTTTTCAAATCATAGTCACATAGTTTGTCCTGTTCAGCTTTTGTGAAAGAACTCGCCTGGATGGAGGAAGAGTGATAGCATCTGCTCCTTTAATTGTGGCTAGTGGTTCAGACTCCTTTCTAGGTGCATACTTCTCTCTGAAGATTGCGTACCTGGCTTCCCCTAGGTTAGAGACTTTTGCTTTGTTGTTGCCTTCTGAGATCTCTTTGCTTTCTCCCAGCTTAGTAAAGAGATGTTGGTAATACTCTGACGACTCTACTTTGCCAACCCCGTGTCAACGAATTTTTGGGCCCCCTTTCATATTTGATTTTTGTCGCATTTCATGTGACATCTTAACTACAGTTATAACATTGATGATGTTAACAGTGCAAAATAGCTAAATTGGTCATGTTACACTAGACTAAAGGTAAAAGGTGCTGGTCACAGTGTTTTGTCAGCTCAGCATGAGAATAGATTCTGCGCAAAATGTTAAAATGTAGTCCTGAATCATGTGAATGGCATTATAATTGATGCGGAATTATGACCAGATGACTCGATCCTAAGTTTACTTTCTAATAGAAAATGGGAAATTTAACTTGGTGCAAGTATGTTTGCGATCTGAGTATAAAAGTAATTTTTATGAATAGCTGAGCTACCCAAACTACATGTACACATACTTCTGTAAAATAGCTATAAATGGCTTTTAATTTCCAGTTATGTAGAGAGGGGCAGGGGAGGCTTTTGTTTCCCAAATGTTTTGGCCACTTGACCCCTGAACAGTATCTAAGTGCCTCAAGGTGGATATAAATGAGGAAGAGGCTCTTTGATTCCAGACTATTGGGCCCCCTTTTGGTATCTAAATGCATTAAGTGGATCTTGAATATTTGGGCCCCCTATTTGTAAGTAAATGCCTTTCAGTGGATATAAATGGGGAGGGGGCCTTTTGGTTTCAGTATATTTGGCCCCTATTTGTACCAAAGGGTCCCCCCTCCCCATTTATATCCACTCTATGA
Source organism: Hermodice carunculata (assembly GCA_964020975.1). NCBI lineage: Eukaryota > Metazoa > Annelida > Polychaeta > Eunicida > Amphinomidae > Hermodice > Hermodice carunculata. The sequence continues at coordinate 27,067,121 of OZ026622.1, read as the reverse complement.
CACAAACAAATAGGGGGCCAAATATTTGGGAACCAAAGGGCCCCCTCCCCGTGGATATTCACTGCAAGGTATTTACCAAATAGGGGGCTCAAATATCCTGGAACCAAAGGGACCCCCTCCCCCATTTATATCCACTGTAAGGCATTTACTTACAAACAGGGGGCCCAAACATTCTGGAACCAAAGGGCCCCTTCCTATTTGTATCCACTTCAAGACACATGCAAATGGGAGGCCCAAATATTCTGGAACCAAAGGGCCCCCTCCCCATTTACATCCACTTTAAGACACAAACAAATAGGGGGCCCAAATATTCTGGAACCAAAGGCCCCTCCCTCCCCATTTATATCCACTGCAAGGCATTTACTTACAAAAAGGGGGCCCAAATATTTTGGAACCAAAGGGCCTCCTCCCCATTTATATCCACTTCAAGACACATACAAATTGGGGGGCCAAAATATTCTGGAACCAAAGGGCCCCCTTCCCATATATATCCACTGCAATGCATTTACTTAAAAACAGGGGGCCCAAATGTTCTGGAATCAAAGGGCCCCCTGCCCATTCACATCCACTTTAAGACACAAACAAATACGGGGCCCAAATATTCTGGAACCAAAGGGCCCCTCCCATTTATATCCACTTTAAGACGCTTACAAACAGAGGAAACCAGCTGAAGACCCACATCCCTGAGTTCATTCCAGAATATTTAGGTCCTCCCAGTATGAAAGAGCTTTCTTTAAAAAAAAAACTGGTGTTTTATTGTATTTTTTTCATTCATATCAAGAGCCAGATATGCCGCGTATGTATCTCCAGCAATGCAGATAACCAGGAATCAGGGGGAAATGGAGACACCCGGATCTATACATGTGGGGTAGATTTGTGCTAAAATATGTGTTGCACAAATAAAAAAAAAACAACATGGAGGAATTGTGAGATAATTCCTACAAGGTAAGGGGGGGGGGCAAATGTTTGCAGGGAGGCCCAGGGAGACGTTCGGCAAATGAATGGGCCCCTGGGGGACCATCCGTTCGGGGGGGGGGGCAAGTATTCTCTGACACCAGTACTTGTTGATGGCTTATCTGACATTGTCACAACTGACATGGAGTAATGCAGACTTATCAACTATCATGTACCTTTCACTGCATCTATACAAAACACAAGTGCATAAAATATCACTGCATCTAGATACAAAGCACAAGTGCATAAAATATCACTGCATCTGTACAAAACACAAGTGCATAAAACAAAGACTAAGGATGACACAAACAGCACATTCAAGAAATAAAATAAAGGCTGATAACTTTCCTGCTCACCAAAAGCAAGCAGTAAACTGACTGGCTTTTCTACTGGCCTAACTTAGGCCAAGATTAAATGTCTTTCCAACAACAGAGTGGAGGAAATGCACTGTCCTTTTGCTTACCATTCTCTTCGGCCTACTGCCTACCTAAAGCAAACAACTGGGACTTTACTAGTTAACTGCTAAAGTGTCAAAAACAAAAAAATAATAAACAGATTAAGCCCTAATTACAAACTACATTTAACCAGACCTTATTTTAGGAACAGAAATGTGGCTAGACAATTCTAACAAGGACAGTGAAATTTTCCCACCAAATTACAACATACACCGCAAAGACCAGAATACAAATGGAGGCGGCATTTAAAGATAAAAAAACTGATAAAACGTAGGCAGAAACCAATTAACCACATGCAGTCATCCGATAAACATTTCAATATTGAAATCTACAAGAAACATAAAGGACACACCCAGTCAAAGATACGAAAATCTTATTCTAAATATCTCATTACATTATCAAAACTAGTTTTGTGCAGAAAAACAGCAAACACTTCTGGTACATCAAATCCGGACAGAAAGACAATACAAGACCTAATTGCACTCGAGCACTGGTCAAACACGTGGGGCATGAAGTTCAACATCAACAAAATTTTGTTATATCATGCAAATCAATAGGACCAAATAACCTAAACACCACTGTTACCATCTATACCAACAACAACTTCGACAAGTAACACACAACCCATATCTCTGACTTATACTTAATGAAAAACTTAATATGTACATCACAAGCCGAAAAACACAGAAACTTGTTCTTTCCAACAATGGTCATTGACTGGAACAATCTCACCAATCACCAAATTTCTGCAGAGACAATAGACACTTTCAAAAGCAGACTGTCTGCAACATGATACTTGGACTAATTGTCCTACACCCTGGGAACTGTTACTCCAGGAAAAGATCTGCCCAGTATTTATACAGAACAGAACAGAACAGAGATGAGGTTTTCCCTCTTTCAGAACAATTCAGTCGTTACCATGCAGTGTACTTGAAGTGGGGATTACCCACTTTCACTTTGAGAAGTTCAGTTTAAAATAAATTTCACTTACTGTTGCTTGTTAGGCCTAATCACTGATTGATACATAAATTACCCCAACATACGTAAATATAACCAAATGAATTGAGCAATATTTTGAAATATGTTCCGCATACATTTATCTTTGATAGGTAATGCACAAGGGCAGAAGATGTCAATATTTGATGTAGGAACGAAAAACTTGAATCAGTTTGTTTTTAACAATGCAGATTGTCTTTTACAAAGATTTACTATAGTCAGATGTCTGAAGTATCATCTTTTCTACTGCATAAAAGTCAAATAAACCATTTTGGTCTTGTTTCTTCTCGTTTGTGGTGTTTTTTCTGGAGCCTCCAGGAGGTATAGCCTCTGACCCGTTTTGGTGACCTTATGACCTCTGTTGACGTCACTAATTAACATATTCAAATTTGGTTTGCTTTATTGGATAGAGGGGCTAAATAGAAACATTTTGAGGGGTAACTCATTCTGATGTAAGCAATATGGACGAAGATATGGCCGTTTAAATTTCCCCTACCCCTTAATTTTGTGCCAATTTTGGAAGGCGAGATTCCCTCCAAAACAGCTGCATGGAAAGAAAATGGACCACTTTCAGCTTGTAAGACTGCCAGATTTGATTTCTCCAGGTATTTCTGCCTTAGAAAACATGTTCAAACAAAATGCACTCGAAAACATAAATAAAGGTGTCTCATCTCCCGGACTAATGTTGTTGTTTACCATTATTTTCTTCTGGGGTCATGTCATGTTGACAAAAGTAGTGTCTCATCAGTGGATATATCAGTGCGCAATGTGATTCGCCGTTGTAGTTTATGACCTCACGCTCATGGGGGAATGACGGGAAGGAAAAATCCTATCTCTCTCTAATGTTTCATTTTGACCGAATGTAAATATTCTATTCTACATCACAGATATTTGTGCTTTGGTCCTATAATTGATATTGTCAAAACACGGACACAGTATTAATCTCAAGTACAAATTTGTTGTTCTTTCGCACACGCCATATGTTGACAAGTTTTGCATGTTGTTCATTGCTACAAATGCGTCACTACATGCATTAAGATCAGAATGTAGGGCTACATATAGGCCCTGTAGACTTAATGTAACTGTTTCTAATAAACAATGAGCCAGTGAACCTGGATATTCATATATAGGCCTACCAACGGGTCCATTTTGGGCAACTACTGAAACTTTGTTGTAAGTATTGTGATCAGGCCTATAAATGATAACGGTAATATTATTCAGTGAGTAAATGCTCAAACCGTATAATGGACAATCATTGAATCACGAAACATACAATTATGGGGAACACCGCTGAATCAATAGCTATTGTATTTATCTTAAGTAGGCCTGCATTGGTCAGAGATTGACAAACGTCGTGGATAATAAATGACCTTGCCGATTGTTTGTTAGATTGTGGAATCGTTCTGAAAAAAAAACAGCCGTGTCCGAGTCTGCATAAAGCGACATTTGACTGTTGTTATACTCTAGAACAGAACACAAATGTTTAGTATTGGTTGGGCAATAGGAACGTCCGGTCCGAGGTCCCACGTCCAGGTGAATCATTACCCTACTGCCCGCACCACACCATGCTGCGCCATGCCGTGCAGCGTATTTTGGACTAAGCCACAAGAAAGGGTTATTTATGTGTGAAAAGATCCTTAGCTAATAACCCAGTAAATCTGCACATCAGATCAAATAAAAACAAAAATGCGTGTCTATGATTTGCTGAGGATGAGCTTACTCTGTCGTACGATCCTATCTGGGTTTGTTAGAAATAAATAGGTTTATCATTCTAACTTTGTGCAATCGTTGTTCAGACACCAGATGCACATAAATTTAACGAAATTGAGACATGTAAAGGTACATTCAACTTTATTATACGGATAGATTCTACCAAAGAGGCCACCAAAATGTTTCAAATATCGAACATGTTTTGTTTTTATGAACATTAATCCATGTCAACTGACATTGATACGGAAGTGCAAAACCTTTCTCGGTAACAATCTGCACCATCTGATTGTGAAATGTAATTAAATTTAAAGTGCTTATCACTGCTACAATTGTTTTCTCTTAACCGTTAAACACATAATGAATAAGAGATTCAAATTCCTCATGAAGACACCTTTTATCGAAATACCAGTAAGCCTAATCTACAGCAAAAAAATTCTTAGTCAACAGCTTTCCACGGGACACTTTGAGTGCATTGTGCGCAAAGTGTCCCGAGAAAGGCTGTTGACTCAATCTTAAATCAGCGATTGAAGGGTTAATATGGGGAAAAATCATGTAATGAGAAGCTGAAATACATACTTTGTCTCGTGGTAGTCAGTCTGCCGAATATGCATGACATTGGAATGTAACCTAGATGAAGAAAGTCTTTATATATCCTGATAGAATATAAATAAAATAAACATAAGCGCCCAAAGATGCAGATGGTGGTCCAATGTCCACTTTTGTGTATCGGGGACACAGGCTTGTTCTAGTATTAATACACAGATGTACAACACACTGCATATACACGTGTTAGATTCACGTATTTTTTGGGTGAGTACATCCCCAGTGAAACTTGTCTCGATGATCTGTGCCAACAGTTTAAATTACTGCGATCATTTTACAGGCAACATGTACACGTAAACAATGTTACCGTATGCATGAATAAGCCTTGTCACTGAGTTCTCACTGCAATTTGGATCTGCGAGGATGCGGGGTGATATTTTGTCCCCCGGTGGAACATGGGCGGGGCATACTTTATACTGTGTTATTGTTTGATATCAAGGGCGGATCCAGGATTTTCCGAAGGGGGGGGGGCGGGTACTGAGAATTGAGGTGAGTGTCGGGGACCGCCTAGGCCACCGGCGGGGGGTTCAGGGTAGCAGAGCCAATTCATGCCCTTTCTGTTGTTTTTCATCACTGCTCGTTTCCGTGTCCCCCTGTGTTGAAGAACTCAATGGAAGTTCACGAAACTGTAATTGGAATAAGACCTAGATTGAGATTGGTATCCAAGGGTACCTCGACTGCATTCTTAAGTTTACAGAGTCAAATTTTATTAAATCAGTTTCTGTGCGATACGCACTGAAGAATTTAACAAAACTTTGACATTTGGTAGGATTATGTATCTGGTGATGCTTCAGCCTGGATAGTATCTGGTTGACCTTTATTTAATTCTCGAGGTTATAGAGTCACGCAGATGATTTTGTTTTAGTGCAATTATGTACGTTTTTTCTCCAGAGGAAAATATTCCATCCGGTGACATTTAATTGTGTCTTGCAAAATCAGTATGGTCTGGTTAATTTCCATTTCAAGTTGGCAAAAGCTTTTGGCCATTTCCCTGTTTCTTAGATAATGATATCTTCCCTTATAGGGAAACAAATGGGGGACCTGTAATTTTTAGCGCAGCTCACTTTGAGTCATCTGAACTTATGATCATCCTGCCGTCATCGTCCACCCGTCAACAATTTCACATTTTCAACGTTTTGTACATAACGTTTGGCTGGATTCTCTGCAAACTAGGCCAGAATGTTTCTTGTATGAATCTTTACCAAATTGGTTCACCAGGTTGCGTTCAGTAGTTTCTTTGGCGTTTTATGAATTGTTTCCTACTAACACAAGGACATGTCTCGGTAGTCACAGAGCTTAAGTTTGTTCACCAGTTGGCGCTGTATCATTTTTCTTGTAAAGATGTTTTCCTACTTCTTCTTTAGCATAGTTCAAAAATGTTTCGATTCAATGTTTATGCTATTTTTAGTCAAGTTCGTTCAATTGGTAAGGGGTATTTCAATTATTTGCAGAGTTTTGTAACTTTTAACGTTGATGGCACCAGTGTACATGGGTAAAATTAGCTTACATCAGGGTAATGGGGCTTTCTAACTGCATAGTTACTATTGGACATGTACAGGAATGTATCCATTGGGCTTCTCCTGGTCTCGTAACTTTTGACCGTGAATGACTTTGAAAGACCAAATTGAGATCCATGACTGTAAAAATTTATTTTATTTACCTTTAACTTCAAACCTGTCACCCACAGTCGAAATTGACGAGGATGTGCTTCAGGCGTCATATTTCTTACTCATATGTCTCTATGTAAATACATACATATATATATATATGTATATATATATATATATATATATATATATATATATATATATCCCCTAAGTACATGTGACACGTACTTTAACTGTCCTTCTATCTATTTTACGAGTCCTGCATTCACAAGTTAGTACTTGTATACACGCTGGCTGTCTGCAGTACATAAGTTTTAGGTCATGCAAAAGCTTAAAAAAATTCCAAGGAAACAAAATTTGTTGAGAAAGGGATAATAGACCCTTACAAATCTAATTTTGAAAATTTTGTAGGTTCCACAATTTTAGAACATACGGAATTACGTCAGAAAATTTTAGGGCTTCAAATTTTACCCATTTCCCCATTTGGCAAAGAACTTGGCATAAATGTACGTATCACTTTAGCATCCGTTTTTATGTTCTAATATTATTTATTTGTGTCTTGGTTAGCTACCAAGCTGAGACAAAGAGGTACTGTCAGAAATACATATAGAGACAGAAGCAAAATTCTTAAAAATTATCCATATTTTTGTGTAAGAAATGGGGTGTGACAGAGAAAGTGTAAAGGCTGTATAAGTTGTACCAGGTCCAGATGATAGTAAAGTGTTGAAGGACATACGACTTAGTGGGATAAATAAAAAGTACAAGAGACCATTAAGGAAAACCAACTCAGATAGATTCCAATATAAACTGCGTTATGAGGCAAAATAAAGTATGAGAAAACATCCTCAGCAACTATGAACCAGACAACATGGGACTACCTGATTTTCAGAAGGTGGCTGACTACTACTATGAATAGATTACTTTTCCAAGCATTTGTAATCTCTCTGTTCTTTGGACGGTAAGCATCACTATGTCATATAACAGGATAGGAGCTCTTACAAGTTATGATAATAATAAAACTACGCGAGTGTGAGTGCCTGGCCGTAAATTCTGCATGGCACGAGCGTACCCGTGGAGCGAAGGGATACACGAGATGCAGCCCGCCGCAGGCGGGCCATCATGTGTATCCTTCCGCTCCACGGGTACGCGAGGGCCAGGTAATTGCAAGAGTGCTGTTTTATTTTTATCCCATGTATGTGTAGTCCAGAGTATTCTCTACCATTTTGCAACAAATGAAGTGATAGTGTTGTGTCGAAACAGCAATCAACGACAAATACCACAACAGACGATAAATCAACATGCTAGGTGCGCACGCATGAAAAAGTGGTCAGCGCGAAAGTAGGGCATGCACGCGACCGTTCTTCACGGGCGTGTGGACCTGCAATAAATTCTGCACGGTGCAGAACGGCCCGTCCGTGGTTACTCTGGACTACACATACATGGGATAAAAGCTGCAAGAAACAACCGCAATATGGAGTAAATTATGTATTTTAAGTATTCTTCTAATGTTGGTAGATTGTACGTGTTGCCTCCTAGGCAGACTAAGATCCGTCTGCATGTGTGGAGTAGACCAAACGAGGCATTTTGTCCGTTCCGTAGTTCTACCATGCTTCCATTATTATTCCTCCAGTGATTTCTTTTTCAAGCTTTTTTGCTACAATATTTATAAACTTGTCTGGTTCATTGTTTTGAAATTCGAATTTCTAAGCGACATCTGCACCATTGCCTTTTCTTCAACTTTAAGATGGCACAAAATGATAAAAAAGAACTTTTTCAAAATACAGAACATGTACCCTGTAAATATAAAACTCTTGTCTAGCAATGCGTTTTCGGACTCTTTGTCGGAATGAACTCTCCAAACGCTTTGTTGTTTGATCAAATCTAATGGACAAAATTTATAGTTATCACCAGGGGTGAAGATCTTCCATTCAAAGCTGGATTTCCAAAGTAGATTTGAGATGTAGAGGCTTTAAGAATTTCACGAATGCACTGTGTTGTGACGAGGAGGATACTGTGACTTCAAAGAAAATTGTGAAGTGACGTTTTTCCTCAGTGAAGATGTAGGGTTTCAGCAACACCACAGTAAGTGAAGTACTGCCATGGACGCGGACTTTTTGCTCCCCAGTAAATGTCAACGTTATCGATTATCAATAAAACACATGAGTGACCAATAATTCAGAACTTTCTCATGAAACGGACGGAAGTGTTGCCTGGCCAACATGCTTTGCATCACAAGTACAATCTGTAATTCAACGGACATGGAATCGCTATCTGTTAGTTAAATTCGCGGATCTGCTACCTGGAGAATACACTTTGCTCGTGTATGCCATTGACAGACATCCCTGAGGTAAGTGTCAAAAACATTTGACATTAGAGACAAAAGTATGATATTGTATGAGCAAGAATGTTTTTGAAAGGTAGAAAAGGAACATGATTTTTTTTACTATTGGGTGTGCTCGAATTTTGCATACCATAATGTCGATAAGGAATGTATGGACACCAAAAGTCTGCAAGACAACGGATGGTGGCACAGCAGCTTTGCATCTGGAAGTTTGATTTATACAATGCAATAAAAATACATATGTTAATACATAGCCTGCATCAAGTACTTATTCTGTCACGTGATATACCTTTGCTGTTAACACACAGATCCACATTTATCACACCACTTCAAAGATAAAGGTGCAAGAATTTACCAACATTGAACTGAAGAGCCTGACAAGTTAAGGTCAATTCCAGTGACTCTAGGGTAATAAATATTATAGTATACCAATCTATAAGTTATTGCAATTGAGATCAACCGACCACAGAACCATCATGGCCTTCCATTTTTTTCTTTCTTTTTTTTTCTTTTGTTCCTCTTTTTTTGTTTGTTTTTTTTTTGTTTTTTTGTTTTTTTTTTTTTTGTTTTTTTTTTTTTGTGTTTTTTTTTTGTGTTTTTTTTTACCAATGCAGTGATTGGCCTATTTTTAAAGAAGAGCGCCAGGAGCTACGCAGCTGTATTTCAGAGTTGGAGATTTTTGTGCCAATCATGGCATCTGACGATGTAGTGAAAGTTGTTCTGTCCGGACTAGTCATTCTGTTGGTGACAACCGCATCGAGTGTTGCGAGCTCAGGCAGGAACACAGACATTAACGTTGGTGATGGTCTGAACAGACAGGAAACACCACACTGTAGCTGTAACCCGGTGACCAACATAATGCCTCCGAAAAATGACGGGAAAGAAGCACTGGTGTTGATAGATGGGCGATTGGCGAGTTTGGAAAACCAGATGCATGGCCTTGAAGTTCATATGAAACAGAAGATGGCGGGGATATATGCACAGATGGAACATGGGCTTGGTGTTTTGTATGGACAGATAGAGAATTTCAGAAACTTGACAAGTATGTCGATCAAAACAAATGCTGCATCACGTGAAGGAATAAACAAACAAAACAACAGGGAGACCGCCATGAAGGGAACGCTTGATTTCTTGACACCTATTAACATAACAACAGGTACTGTTGGACATTTTCAAATACAATTTTCAATTTTGATTGCCGATTTAAAAAGCAAATTAATGAATGAGAAATGTGGACATTTTTTTGTTACTTGCTCATTTTATGACTTGAAAATGATCTTCACCAATGAAGAACAGTTGCTGAGATTGTTCATATTTTTAGTAGTCTATTTTTCATTGGCTTTCAATTTATAAAGCTGAACAAAAATTTACGGAATTGTGTATATGATTTTTATGTTGTAATTAAGAACGGATATATTATTTATCAAGCACGATTACATTGTGAAACCTTAATATCTGAGGTCAAACGTTTCAAGTCTGGTTGAGTTTGTCAAAGGTGAGATGGAACAAATTGAAGGGAAGTAATGTGTGATTTGACAGAAAATGTCCTTTTAAGAGTTACTGGATTTATCACACCAAGAATGAAATTGAACTGTATGATAATTAATAGTTTTACTCACTTACTACCATCATGACCTGGTACAGTCTGGTGAAGATAACCTTGTTACCTCAGCTGAATTGTCAGTCAGCTGAAGTTCTAGGATGATCCGTTGCCGGACCGTCGTCTCTCCATGTGCTGTTTGCATGCCCATTTTCATCTGCGCAAAACCGTTGACCAGATTTTCTTTAAACGTGAAGGAAAAATACATTGGGTTCATTCAATTTTTTATTCTTTGTAGTTTTTTTTTAAATTTTTTATTTTTACTTTATTTTTCTATTTTTATTTTCCATTTTTTTTTTTTTTTTTTGGCAAAATTTTAAAACTTCTCCAAAATCACTTAAAAATTGCACTAGGCACTTCTGGAAAGATAAGCGGCAGTAAGAGGCGCTGAGCCTTTTTTCCTTTTAAGAATGAATTTTGATCTGTTTTCATCCTTTTGGACGAATTCTAAAACACACATTCACTTCAAACAAGGTAGAAATGTAGCATGACTTGATTTCCACCAAGGATTTTCATCACATGAGCGTAATGTCATTTGCTGATTTTGAACTATTTTTAAAGTACGTAATGCTCCGCAAGAAAACATGTTAGCATGTTTACTACAGGGAAACAAGTGCAGAAAATATGTTAGCATGTTTACTACAGGGAAACAAGTGCAGCTGCATTTATATGTTTTGTCCAAAACCGTTGATCACATGAACTTCAAACGGTGGGCATTTACATCGGATGAGGCCCTGGGAAGTTTGTTCAACAGTTTACGGTCAACTGGTGTTCGATTTTTAACAAATTTTTAGCTTAGCTGACTTGTCAGTAAGCCGAGAGTTTTTGATAGTCAGTCATACGCCGTCCGTCGTGTGTCCGTCTGTCCACAATTCACGTTTTTTCACTTCTCCAAAACAGTTGGCTGGATCCTCATCAGATTTGGTAGAGGTCTGCTCCGTTTGTTCAAATGGTCAACTTTCAACAATTTTTGGACATTTGGTTTCTTGTTTATTTATTTTTTTCTTTTGTGCAAAATCTTGAAAAATCACGAAAACCACGTGTTCAAAATGGAAATAGTAACCTTCTTGGTACCCAGAAATTTGAATTTGTTCAACAGGACGCACTGCAATTTTGCTCTGTTCCTGTTATGAATTTTTTCTATATTGGTGGCGCCACATACAGCATTTTGTAATTTATAGACCAAAATGTGAACATTAATCATCAAGAAACTTAGTAGGGATGTAGATCGGGCAAAGGGAACAAAAACACGTTGAACTTGGGTGGTACCAAGTACAGTGTTTCGGAAAGTATGGACCAAAATGTGTTGAAAACACATTAAATTCAAGATTTTGAGAAAAAGTAAGGCTAATAATAGTCACTGTACCATTCATATATGTATCATATGTGGAAGTCTATTAGCTGGAGGTCACACAGGGCATGGATTTTATGAAATAATATATATATATATATATGTATGTATATATATATGTATGTGTGTGTGTGTGTATGTGTGTGTGCGTGTGTGTGTGTGTATGTGTGTGTGTGTGTGTGTGTGTGTGTGTGTAATGGCTCTTACACCATCTCTTGTGCACATATATGCATGCACCATAACGGGTAGAATATGCAGATAAAAGGTCGATGACGTGAAGTCATGGTGCCGCCACTGGTGGTACTAATTGGAACTAACGTGATTAGTATCAAAAAACACGTTACACATTAAATTCATTAACGCAATAATACATTGAGATGGGACTTCAAATTTATGCCACATATGCGTCAGGCCTATGGTCATTTTTTTTTGCAAACCTTGATCTATTTTCCTTGTGGATATGCACTTTTGTAAACGACACTGAATTCGAAACATTGAGAAAGAAGCGCACTGTAAAGTTTCACATGCTGAAGAAAACTTAAGAAGAGGTAAAACATGAAATCATCATTAGCTCATTTGTGAGAGGAAGTGCGGATAGTAAACGAGAACATAAATGATTGTACGATTCCGGGATGTCACACATTAAAAAAAAAACAAAAACACAAAAAACTTGTTAGAAAAGAGAATTCAAAGACGTTAATCACGCATTAATTTAAAAAAACAAAAACAAAATGTGCTTATATTCACGTCAATAAACGGTATAAACTTTGACTGGAATCTCGATCTCATAGATATTTCCCTAATATTAGATTTAGGAATAAATAAGTATGACGGAAAACCTGTCGACAAGTGCGTGGCGTAGGTCGGACTGAGGGCTCCTGTACCTCATCTACAGAAGGCGGTATTTTATACATAGGGAGCAGCACTACCCCAGAAAGCCTCATGAATATTTAAGATTTTATCCGCCAAAAATACAATTCACGTAAAGCCTGTTTACAAAAAAAAAATATATGGGAAATTTGTGGATTACAAATTTTAGTATTAATAACAGGAAATTTCGGATGCAAAGAGGCATCTTGCAGCAGTAAATGGACCTCGATACAGCGCTCCTCGGACAATCTCAGGCAGTCATAAACTGACAGTCACAGACTGTGCAGAATGGGTTGTAATATCCAGAAATAAAACCATTTGAAGGATGAGCATGTCTGTTGTTATACATCAAGCCTGAGACACCTAAAGCTGAGCCGAGCTTCATTTTTCTGTAAAACTTTTCGACGACATCTCAGACCTTGAACTATCACTCAGACGCGACCAGCATTCACAAGCCTGCAGAAAACAACATAGATGACTGTACAGTATAATGCCAAATATACCACGAATGTGTCTCACATGTGGACGTGTAATATTGCATGATATGGATGACCTTTACCTACTTTCTCCAGGTCATAGTCCAGCAGCTGACGGGGTCTGTGTGTATGTGATGTGCGCAAAAAGAGCTGTGATAATCATCATAAGGACATGCTTAGACCACGTGATCACAGGTGTAGGCTATTGCCCAGCCAGTTGAATAGACAATTGCCTTTTTGTCTTGTTACAACAACCATTCTTTTAAAAGTTTAGTGAAAAACTTGTGGGTACCTCCATGATGGTTCTTATTTTGGGTTGGTGGTATCAAGGCCATTTGCAAACGGACTGATGGCTTTGCCTTCTTTTTTAACTTTCACGTCTTTATGATCTGCTTCTTAAAGCACGTGCAAATTACGTATTCTTGAAAAGTGAGATGATGTAAAATACCTTATGGAATTTAGTTGTAATTTGATTGGAAAAAACCGCAACCGCAAAACTGGTGTTTTTGATATATATATATATATATCTCTGTGTGTGTGTGTGTGTGTGTGTGTGTGTGTGTGTGTGTGTGTGTGTGTGTGTGTGTGTGATAGAATTACTGATAGAAATTTGAAGCTTTACCTTAGAAATCAATTCTAAACACAGATGAACTTGACAATTAGGCGTATGATGATGATGATGATGATGATGATGATGATGATGATGATGATGATGATAAGTATCTTCATGTTTATTAAACAGGCACCTAATATATGTATTTGTCGCGTAACGTTACCTTTCGACCACCATTTGCAGAGACCTCTGTGTTTAATTTTACAAAATGTAATTTGCCATGGAACACAATTGGGGCTTGGCCCTATTGAACCTCTCTTGTTTTTGTTCAGTTTTTGGTTTCATGTTTATTTTATCCAGGTGTTTCAGCGGAGACAAGATGGATCTGTGAATTTCTACAGGGCATGGGAAGACTACAAAAACGGCTTTGGTTCTCTTCGTGGAGAGTTCTGGTTGGGTATGTAGTGTTTTTATTACACGGATATGAAACCTTAACATTTGCCAAGCTTTACACAAGTGATAGATAAAACATGAATAGTGCTTCCTGGTAACTGTACTTTGGAACCATTCTCTCGTTGCGACGGTCTGCAATAGGACCCAAACGAGATTAAATTATGATTGGCGGGTCTCAATTACAACCACGACTGGCCGTAGATTTGATATACTCATATCCGCCCTTTTTTTAAGAAATGAATCATGACTTTTGTTCCGTATAACGAATACTCTTCTTTCAAAGCTCGGCAAGAAAAATATTTTGTTTGAATAAGTGATCTAAACCAATAAGAAATTCAATGAATAATTACTACCTCTCCCTTCATTAATTTGGCACTTCATTATGAAGTAATGAGAAAAATATAATACTGATTGAACCTTTTAGCTCAGTCGCCTTGTCCGTCCGCTGAGCGTAAAGAATGAGTTTGTGTCTGTCGTCCGTCATCTGTCAAAAAAATTCGACTTCTGCAAAACCAGCTACCAGAGCCACTTCAAACGTGGTTGGGATGTACCTTTGGACGATGTTAATCAAGTTAGTTTAAGTGGTCATGCTTCAATGATATTTGGATTTTTGGTGAATCTATTTGTTGATTGGCTGGTAAAATCATAAACAAATCTTCCCTGCAATCACTCGGCTACTTGCTTCCAAATTGCATAGGAACACGTGTGCGGACCACTAGACTTTTATTTGTTCAACAGATGGTACTGCGATTCTTAAGATATTTTTTGATGATTTTTGTGTTTCTCAAATTATTCTGAAACTTGGTGGTAATGTACCTTGTAGAAGGATAAAACAAATTTGTTCACTCGATGACAATGCTTTAGACCCCTGAATTTTTTACAATTTTTTTTTTAATTCGGGCACTTGTGGGTTAATGAATACATTACTCAAGTCAAAAAAGATTGGAAAGGTAAAAAAATGTCCAACTTCTGCAAATCCATCAGCTTGATGCACTCAATACTTGGGCGTACGTTGGGTGTGTCTCTACCAAGTTTTTCGTTCGTTTATTTTAACAAATCTTAAACATTGTCCCTGCATAAGATACTTTTTAAAAATGTTTTAAAACTGTTAAGGGACACTTTTAGTGACCCTTGATCGATTCATTTTTCTACTTTTATGAATTTTTGTGCATTTTCACTTTTTTCGTCTTCTCCCAAAAAGTACGTTGCATTCGGTTCAAACTTAGCGGGAATATACTTGCGCCGGTTCTTCACCAAATTTGTTCACTATATGTTGCAGCAGTCATTTTATGATTTGTAACGAATTATCAAAATGTGGAAATGTGTTCAGGTATTTCTGTATGCTAGCATTGTCAGGAAATCTGACAAATTAGATTATTTCAAAGTAATGGCCGAGCGTATGGCCATGACTACTAATAAACACTAAAACCTTTTCTTTTGGTGTTCTTAATTTTGACATAGGGGGACCTTGAAAGGTCAAACTGACATTTTGCCTTATATGTCTGCAATGATGGATCCTAGGTCCATGGTTTTTACTAAAAATTCGTAGGGAAGTACCCTTGGGTTATATTTAAATGTTCTTTATTGAGTGTGACAGATCTTGAAAAATCAAACTTACAAAAAAACAACAGCGTTGGTTTAGGTAAGTGGTCAGTTGGGGAGGCGGGAGTTATATTGCTTATTGGCCATAGTGGCCATACAGTATACCCCTTTGGAATTTTGAAAAGGCACCAAAGAGAGCACTTTATTACCCTGGCAACAAGGTCATGGCATAAAATAACTTGTTTAACTGATGGCACATACATGGGACTAAAATATATCGTATCTGAACAGAATTTTAACTCTGCAGTATGTTTGTAGATAACATATTGAAAAATACAAATGTCTTCGATATATGGGGTCCCTCAGAGGTAGGTCAAGATCATGTGACCATTTTATCCACATTTTAACTGAAAAGTTGCATTTTTATCACAATATCAATGCTTCTGAGCATATTTTGTTTAAAGCTGACATTTTCACAACCGATATATGATGACAGACTATACACATGGACCCTGGTACATATTTATTTGTATGTCTCCACCAAATCAGTCTTAGGTAACTTGACCAACAACTGTTCAAAGTTGGACCTACTTTATGGGCATATAGATGTATGTGAGGAGGTAGGTCAATCTTCCTAACTTCTGTCGTACTAGTGTATAAAACTTGATACGATACACTTAAATCTGCCGAATACATCAAGCGGAAATATTTGCCCTTTACCTTGACCTCTGACTGATCCCACATTTTATTCTTCAATATGCTACCAATTATCATTATCATTATCATCATCATCATTATCACTATTAGAGACATGTCTCTTCAAATTTCCAAAGGTGGTATAGTACATTGCTATTCTGCTAAGCTCTCTTTGCTACCAAGCAATGCACTTCGGGCCTCCCAAACATGATTTCTAGCACCACGATAGGATTTCTGTGTTGGACGCTATTGGTGGGTATCTGGGAAACAGTGGTTCCTGTTACTTTTCTTTTCAGCAATGGTGACTCCTTAACTGTATGGGTGAAGATTGATATTGCAAGCAGTAATGATGGTCTAAAACAAATGTGGCCTTGATGTTAATCCAAAGTTTATGGGACCACTATGCCCTTTCCCCCAAAAGTCAACTGAGCACAGGATTCTCATGGTCCTCATGCGCTCTTTTCATTACGGATATTATAAGCCAATGTAACATATACTGTCACCAGACTAGCTAAATCAAAATGTAACTCCCCTTTTTTTGGGGGGGGGTGTTTGTTTTTTGTTTTGTTTTGTTTTGTTTTGTTTTGTTTTGTTTTGTTTTTTGTTTTGTTTTTGTTTTTGTTTTTTTTTTTTGTTTTTTGTTTTGTTTTGTTTTGTTTTGTTTTGTCTTAGGTTCAATCAGATTTGTGTTGTGTTCATTTTTTTCTTTGTGTTGTAACTGAACATTGGCGACATATATGAGACCCTTTTGTCATTGCTATAATAGGTCGATGCCACCACAACATGCTGACGTCTGGTGGTATTTTCCTCACACTTTTTGCTTGCTAACAACGGAGGAATGCACCAGGTGGTGTGGAGCTACAATGTTCCAAATTTTGAGCATTTGGCATTCTTTCTGTGAGATGAATATGTTTTATTTATAAGAAGCAAAACATGATGCTTTTTTCAATACTTTAAGTTAAATTTGCTGAAAAGAGGTGTGCAATTTCAATTGAGAAGCAACTGTAAATAAAGCATATACTGGCCATCATAGATGGCCTGGCTTGACCTCCATAATGTAATATAAATGCTAATAACCATCTGACGACATTACCACTTTTATCTGGAGACTGCAATGTAAATACAATGTACGTATAAATATTTGTCTCGGTATTTTCCCACGAGAGGTTGAGTTTGTGTTTGTGACGCGGAATTGGTAAATAAAGTATAGAATGAAGATCCACAAGCAGAAGTTCGCCACATAGAAGTGCATATACGAATACTTTGAGCGATAATGCAGAACCTTACTGTGATACGAAGATTGCAGGGATGAAACCACCATTATTTGTACTGTAGATTTTCATATAAGCATAAAGGCGTATAATTTATTTTGCGTCACTTTTTTAAAATAAAGTATGCAGTTGGTGTTGTGCAGATGCCTTTCATTGAAATCATTCAAGATAAAAAAAAAAGGCTACTCTATAGATAGAATCAAAAGTTATGCCAGTGTTTACCTGTCATAGCCAGGGAATACGTGCTCCGAGCACGGCTTGCCAGCTTTACGTCACTGTGTATGAGAGTGTGATTCGTCCTCTGTTGATAAAATTCATGATGGAAATATATCTGTTAAACCAAAAAACACAAATAGGCTGATAAGTTCATGTAATACTCTACCTGAAACAGTGGGCTAATTACAATGAAATGGCCCTAAAGGTGTCAGCACAAGACAACCAAGAACTATTTAGTGCGGTCACCCGCACCTGATTGGCTGCAATGGTGTATTGATACCTTCATTATGCAAAGGACAATAATATTCATGTTAATTTATGTATTTGCAATGCTGACGCATACAGGTGTAATACTGTGAAAACAAAATTCAGCTAACTGGTATACTTTTGAAAATACAATACTTTTTCTATGCCCTATCACAATGGATTCCCAATGCAATTTTAAGTGTTTTGATCTGACCTCACCAATCAATAAAATTCTTTTTTTTTTCAAAGATTTGATTTCATCTCATTTTTTCCACTTGGGCTACATTATTATTATCTGTTTGTAACAAAATAATACAGCTTGCCAGAAAAAATCTGGTCACTGAACCTACATTGACCTTAATACCTCCCTCCCCCCCCCCTCCTTAAAATTGATGGCTGCCGGGCGGTCC
>OZ026622.1:27025571-27048571 GCA_964020975.1 Hermodice carunculata | reverse complement strand
AAACTGCCTTATTGCTGCTCTAATAAAATTTTACTTATTGATGATACTTACTTGTTAGCACGCATTTATGTCAGCCGTATTACCACCATCAAGTTGTTACAATGCCATCATGATCACTCTGTAATCTTCCCTAGTTTCCATCTTCAAATATCAAGTATTTGTGGGCTTTTTCAGCTGTTTTCACCTGGCTGGAGTGGTTCCTGCGGAGATGAACATTTGTGAGCATGATAAAATACAAAATATGCTAAAGTTCCAGACACACTATCAACCTTCACAAATTTTTAGTCAGCAACTTCCAACTCTTCTGTACCAGTTTGAGAGTCACACACAGAAACACACGCACACACACACACTTCCCCCAACTCTTTCAAATTTTCCACTGCCAATTTAAGATCTTGTGGAATCAAACAATTTTTATTTTTTGTGAACATTCCAGGTCACATATAATTATTCCTTGAATTATCAGTAGGATATCACTGTCATTACCATGTCTAATAGTCTTTGCTTTTGACATAGTACTAGCATTCGTTGTTCACATTATAATGACAAAAGTATCTGTATCTTCTGTTGCCTTTGTGGCAGTCATGTCCTAAATTAAAAGTCCTCGGCTTCAAATCACACGGATGTGCACTGACAGACCTGTAGCCTGATTGGTCAATCTGTGTGCTCCATGAAAGCCAGCTGGCCGTAAAAAGTAGGAATATGAAATACATCCACAAAATTTTTACTGACCAACGTGAAACGTTTTTGGAAGTTGGTGCTATGCACAAATTTATGGCAGAGTTGACGGGAATTAGTGAGAGTTGGTCGACTTGCATTTGGTACTTAGGACACATTCTTCAACTGTTACTAACTTGCTGGCCATAAAAGTGAGGAGCGATAGTTGGTGAACAGGCTGGTATGCGTGTTCCAAGCTTAACTCATTCCACCCTGATAGAAGACTGAGTCAACAGCTTTCCTTGGCGCGCTCTGGGCGCAATGCGCCCAGAGCGCGCCAAGGAAAGCTGTTGACCATGGGCATATAATTTGGAATGATCTTCCATGCAAGTTTCATCCAAAATATTGAAAAATAATCCCTAAATTAGTAAAATACAATTAGCAGACGACATTTAGATATTAGCGGGAAAAAGCGTCATCAGGATGGAATGAGTTAATAATACAGACTTGTTTTTAACTTCAACAAAGTATCGAAGCATTAACACCATACAGTCAAAGGTTTTGTATAGCATATACCTCAAAACATACGCACTATATCTCCAGCGCTTTGAATTTCACACTCCATCAAATAATTAGCCTATGAAATTAAATGCAGTGATTCTCCAGTTGTCATGTGCAAGCTTGTTATTAACAAAATATGGTTGCCAAATTTGATGAAAGCGAGATGGAAGAGAAAAAAAGAAGAGAAGCTACTGGACAGCATTTATGGGCTTTCATGAAACCTTACCGTGATGCTAATAGCCATTTCTTGTGCAAAAATTAATATTTGGCGGGACACACACCCAAACACAAGTGTACCCTTTTTTGTTCCTACTTTGAACTTTATGTTGCTCAATTATCTTAGAAACCGCATTTAACTATAAAGTCTAACCGCACATGCACTTCAGTGGTCTAATCAACAGCAAAAATGGGCGGCCGTTCAGTTTCGATAAACCTTTTTTTGTGTAATGGTTCAGAGTGGTCGTTAAAATGACGCACGTGTTCAGAACGAACCATGTTTCAATTACACTGGATCCCTCAACTTTAATTTTCGCAAAAAGAGAGAACACCTCAAATTTATAAGTTGTACTATTGTCTTAAAGTACAAATTTAAAAAGAATCAGTGGTTGAACTGAAATTATTGAAGAATATACCACCGGTAGAAACAATAGAAGCGTGATTCAAATGATATTAATGTTATCTTTATAATGGATTTTTAGGCAATGAAAATATACATCGACTAACGTATAATTCTGGGAACCGTCTGAGGATTGACCTTGAGGACTGGGGAGGAAACAAAAGATATGCAACGTACGGATATTTTTATGTTTGGGGAAAGAAGGACCATTACCGGCTAACCGTGAAGGACTATATTGGTGATGCGGGTTGGTAATCCTTGTACAAATACCTTCAGGTGGGACCCTGCCTTGAAATTTAAGTAATGAGATCTACAAGTTACCAGGCGTGATTCTGCTCTCTTCTAAATCAAATGTCTTGGCTGATAAGACCTTAATAGAACCATATATATTCTTACTATTTTCTCAGCCACATTGTTGTTATCAATTAGGTGTTCCAAATTGAAATAAATTATGGAGAAATATCATTCTCCTCCATTATTGGTATGTTTTTTTTGGGGGGGGTGATTGTATAAATCAGGCTTAATTGTTTTCACTTTCGACTAGATGCAATGAAAAGTTAATTTCGCAGCTGTTTGATTCCAAAAAATGTTTTAATTACAAAATGAAAGTCCCATGTGGTTGCCCTGGAAGTCTTTTAGAAATGTGGAGTGTTTCCACCCAACTACTACTGTAGAAGCATTTCGTTATGATCCTGACTAAGTTTGTTTCTTTGTTATCCGAGTAAATGATTCTATTAACTCCACCATTTACATAAATATACATTATATGTTGTTTGAACAGTACAATGCAGGAAAATAAAATGCACCAAGTTCCTGGAGAACACGGAGAATAAACATGCGAGTAAATGTAAAATCTTTCAGTGCCAAGTTTCAGACCAAGTCAAAAGCTTCCCTCGGCGCGCTGTGGGTGCGATGCGCCCACAGCGCCGATGAAACTCTTGACCTGGATCACCATGTCCTTTGGGACTATGGGTTGGCTGGTACTTGGATGAGAGGACATTTTACAAATAATATTAAGAGAGAGTCCCTTTGATAATTCAGAAGAGTTTGTCGTCGCACTTGGCAGTGAAACAGCAAAAACAAGTATGTGTGACTTGGCCCATTTATCAAATTTGGCGTTTTGAGTCCCATCTCTGAGAGGTCACTTGAGAAGTATTGAACCAGTACCCATATCTTTGCAGATGATGGTGTGAAAAGAAGAGAAACCTTAGTCTTATTCTAAAAGTCACAGAACTACTTCCAACGTCTGCAAAGATATGATTATCAGTCCTATTTTTAGCATTACATCATACCCTATAACCTCATGTGAGCACAAGGTCTTTACTTCCCAATATTTTACGCATGAGAAACAGCATGCGTGATAGGGAGATACCTGAAGTGGAGCCGAAAGGTTTGTCACGATGCTCACTATGCCCGCCCATATATTATGACACATATTGTATGCAACCTGAAACATATGCATTAATCCGTGAAATTATCCCAATGGTCATCTTATTTGTTAATGACTCATTAATGTTCATTCAGTGACCTCAGATAAGGATGAAATGGTATTGACACTTAATACGTAGTTTGTCTAATGAGCATGGTACAACAAAACAGCGGTGACCTCAAAAAGATTCCACTATGCTTGTGGTCTACGGATCATGTATATTTGCTTCTTAAAATTTACTGTTGTAGGGGATTCATTAACGAAGCTACATAATGGCATGCGCTTTTCAACAGTAGACGCCGATCACGATGCGGGCAGTTCACATTGTGCTCAAGATCGAACAAGTGCTTGGTGGTTCGAGGACTGTGACCATTCAAATCTCAATGGTGTATACATAATGGCCAGTGGTGACCACGCGGTATCGTGGGACTCTTTCAAAGGTGTTGGAAAATCCATTAAGCATGTAACAATGAAGGTACGGCCTTATGGCTTCACCAACCGACGTTCTTAATGAATACTTGTATACATGTAATACCAGACGTAAATTTTTGACAGATTGAATACCCATTTTGGAGTGTAGTGGTGGCAATGTATAGTCCGCAGGGATTTTATTGACAGCAATACTGCAGAAACCTGTTTATCATATTTAATAAATCAGAGATATTGCTCATTCATACTAGATGTGCAAATATTATGTCAGCTCACAGACTCACAGAAAGCTTACTTTACTCAACAATTTTTACTCCAGCTGACTTGTCCGTCATTTGAGGCTATAGGATTGGTAGTGATCTGTTGTCCGTCGGTCTGTCCATTTGCCTTTCTCATGTTCGACCTTTCCAAACTAAAAGCCGTATTCAGTTCAAACTTGGTGGGCATGTACCATTCGTGGACTTCTAGCGAGTTTGTTCCAGTGGTCATGCATGCTCCAGTTACTTCTAGATTTTTAATGATTTTTTCTGCAATTTTGTAAGAATATTGTTTGAAACCAATTGGCAAATTGCTTTCAAACTGCTTCAGGCCACTTCGAGGAACCTCCAGACTTGAATTTCTTCAACTGGTGGCGCTGCAATTGTTCTTTTTTTTACGATTTTTGTGTGTTTTGCTATTTTCATCTTCTTCCCCCAAAGCATCACTTAAATTGTTGTGAAACTTAGTGGAAATATAGCCTGTTAGGCTTTCTTAAATCCCTTTGTTAGTTAATTTGTTATAAAAAAAAAAATAGCTAATGAATATTATAAAAATAAATGAGTTTTCTTTGATCCTCTCCAGGACCACCTGCCGGCCTGGATTGCTCTAGCTCGACGCTATGACTGCCCCGTCATATATTTTTATAATATTGATTAGCAGAAAGCTATTTTGCTTTAAAGCAAATAAACTAAGAAAGGGTCTCAAGAAAGATTAGTACCCTGTGGGAGAGTTAAAAAAACTGTTTACTAGCAATAGTGTCACATCTTCCATGTAATTCTCAACACAAATACCGCAATTCAACCTCTTTATGCTCCATAGCCTTTCCAGTCATTGTGTAAGTCAAAACGTGTAAACTAATTAAGATATTATGACATTCCATTAAAAACTTAGAAAGTCTTAGGCTTCAACAGCCAAATAAATTCATAAACAGTTCATCAGCGAGAAACCATCAAGCATTATTCGCAGCCAATTCCTGGACATGCCTTTTGTATGATGGAAGCTGCATGCCTTTACCTTGTACATGGTAAGGACAACCCAACTAAATGTAAAGAATCCATGAACGTGAAATATCAGCTAATACATAAATACTTACTGTAAAACAAGTTCTTGCTTATAATGGCAATACTTGAAGAATTTGTATACACTATTACATGCGTAAATATACGTAAAATAATAACATAATAACACTTAAAATTACTCTCTGAGAGAAGGATTCTATAAATATTCATGTCCCTTTCCTGCAAAGAAACCAAACAGACCAGGCAACACTAAGCTACCGGCATAGAATAACTGCCCTGCAACCCAAACGCGCACAAAGGTGTCACAATTCGACCCGGCCCCGTCCATGCACTGAGAAAGGAACAATCAAACGGATTTCTTAGATTGGCCGTCCTCCTGAAATTAAAACACTGTGCTATTACATAACTGGTACTGGCATAGCCTAGGAAAAAACCAAAGCCAATCATCAGTCCTGCATCAATGTACGCAAAAAGTAATAACATAATATGAAAGAATGTTTCAATTGTGATCTCTTGGAGTAACTATGCAGATGTATGTTGTCACTTTTTCTTTTCACTTAAAACTCAGCTGACGACTATGTGCGTTTATCCAAGAAAAAGTCCAAGCAGCTATATACAGCCAATTTTATGTAGGTCAAATATTATTTTTGTTTAGTTTTTTTTCTCCAAAACTGTTCACCATATCCGCTTCAAACCTGACGAGGATATACCTTAGGTGGTTCTCTACCAAGCTTGTTCAAATAGTCACGTTTCAATGCTTTTTAGAATTTTTGTGATATGTTTGTTCATTTTTGTTCAAATCTTCTCCGAAACCACCAAGCCAATTGCTTCGAAATTGCATAGGAAAAATGCTGGAGATCTTCAGACTTTAATTTATTCTACAGGTGGCGCGGCGATTTTTTTTAAGATTTGTGTATTTTTAACCGGTTTTGAATTCTTCTCCATAACTTCAAACAAATGGTGCTGAAACTTGGTGGAA
The DNA here is from genome assembly GCA_964020975.1 of Hermodice carunculata. NCBI lineage: Eukaryota > Metazoa > Annelida > Polychaeta > Eunicida > Amphinomidae > Hermodice > Hermodice carunculata. Next base: position 27,042,623 of record OZ026622.1, on the reverse strand, counting down.
ATGTAGCTTGGAGAAAGGGTAAACAAAATTGGTCATTAGGTAGTGATAGTGTGGATTCGAGATTAATCTTAACAACTTTTTTCAGTTTGGTTATGTTATGTATAATGCATGCATCCCTATTTACCACTATGTACCTCAATGGGGATCACAATGGAAATTGACATTTTGACTTTTCTAAAGCCGTCAACAAGATTCATTTCAAGCTTGATGGTGATGTACCTTAGATGGTTCTCTAGCAAGCTTGTTCAAATGGTCACGCTTCAGTCCTTTTCGGAAAGTTCATCATCTTTTTGTTCAGTTTTTGACCAAATAGTAACAGACCTTTTCCAAAGCCTCCAAGTTAAACTTTGAAATTGCACTCGAACACTTCTCAGAACCCTCAGACATTAATTGTTCAAGAGATGGTGCTGCGACGTTTTTTTATTTCTTTAATTTTTTTTTTCAAAATATTGTCGACTTCTCCAAAACTGTCACTGAGATTGTGCTAAAACGTGGTGGAAATGTAGCTTCTGGAAGGGGTAAACATAACTGTTCACCCGGTGGTGATACTAAGGGTTTCTAATTTTTAAAGAATTTTTCAATTCAGTTAGGGGCCGTCCATAATTATCGACATTTTCATCTATGTTTAAAATGACCATAAAATTTTATACCCCCCCCCCTCCTTTGTCTATGGCCTTTAGCAACATTTTGGTCGGACTTTTTGCAAATGCAGACACGTAACCTCATATATCAGCCGCCAGGTGGCTCATTGACAAGACTTTGTTTAACTGTGAGAAAGTACCACTTTATATCAAAAAATTGAAAGGTCTGGGCACTGGACGTATGCAAACTTCATTTAAAATTACGTGTGATGACTGTGGGTCCACTAGGACAGTAAAAACCACTTCCACTTGTGTGCATTTATGCAGCAAGTGTGCGGATAAAAATACGCTAGTCAAGCCAGTACATGCTGACCAGGACAACACGGCGGGAGATTTGAATGGCAGCAGTGGTGGAAACACTGACCACGGAAAATTGAGAAGAAGTGAGCCCAAGGACAATAGTCAGTCTGGTGCTGTAAATATCAGTGGACTGCTTTGTGGACATCAAACACAACGTTTGTACAAAAACAGTGCAGCATTCCTTTCTCAGGCCTCAGTCATTCACCTGTAGGAAACATTTATATGCACTACTGTATGACTCCCGTCAGTGACAAATGGATTACAGTTAGTGGATAAGTTGCTTTATGTTGGAAGGACAACCCTGCATTATGGTCTGACCTGGAGTACCCTGAAGTTTACAGCTACCTGATCAACACACCTGGAGTCCACACAGCAGAGGCAATGAGAAAAAGAAAAGGTTTGCAACCTACCAATTAATTTAAGTCAGGATGAGCACAAAATGTACTGTACTGTACTGTATTACAAGACAACCCCAATTACAGTTTTATTAAAGGCAGATGTTGTCCCATAACAACGTATCAATAAGGAATGCCATCACCCTTGGGTTTGCATCAATCCACAAAAGGGTATAATGGTAGCATCACACTGCACTTGTATGGCAGGGTGTGTGTTCAGTTGGTAACATTTTTCATTAATTATTGATATCCCAAATGAATAAATTTAACTGGAAGGGGGCGGGGGAAACACATGTAAATATACCTTTAAAAGAGTTGTGATATACATATGCCTCTAACAGTCTTTGCCGCCATTGAATATAAATATTCTTTCTTGCTCAAATTATCAGCAATTTAACCCCTTGACCGCCAAGCCCAGTATAGCCCCAGAATGCCAAGAGAAAATTGACAAAATTAAAGATTTTTGAAAATTCAATGACACACTATAATTGTGACTGGTATGATGCCGGGATATTTTTTATAATCTGTGTACTCACCCCGTGTGGTAGCTTGCTTCACACGAAAGGTGGTGTTTTCGATTTAATAATTGAATGAATTTATTTAGGTTCACCTATTCAGACATTAATCCTTTTTTAATCCTATCCTATCTTACAATAAAGCATTGGAGAGTATTAGCTTCTTTATTTGTCATGATTTGATTTATGAACTTTCCTTTTCAACATCAACATAAAATCTTACTCGTTTCTTGTTGCAGACTTGGTGAGACATGCAGCCTTGTTGCTGCATTACTTTTTTAAGATAGAGGCTGCCTGTTGCTTTGGATACACCAGGAAAGCATGCACTGAGGAACCATGTTAATAGAATAACAATTTTAAAAAGAAGGTGACTCCCCGCCCGCCCCACAGGGCCATGCAAGGTTGCTGATATTAAATTCTGCAATGAGGCTCCAGTGGGCAAACTATGACAGACAAGGCAAAAGCGGCTTGTACAGCCCACAGAGTTCTCTGATGAACAGAAGAAAACAAAATATTGAAAAACTTGAAACGAGTCTTCCCAAAGTGTGTGCGATTAAGTTTGTTCAGTGAGCATTGCACTGATCGATTCAGGCTGGTCAATCTTCCACGACCTCTATCAAGTTTGTACTTAAGTTCAGATGCAAATATGAATGAGTCACAGATGAAAACAAAATGTCAAGAAGTCCTAAATACACTAACTGTGGCAGAGACACAGGTCTATCTGTTGAATCTTCAACAAGAAACCAAGCTGGTAGCATAGTTTGTTTTGAGCATCTTGCAGGACGCATCGCCGGTTCTGTGGCACAAGAGGTCTTACACATAAATATGGAAGCTCCTGCACCATTGCCACTGAAAAAATTGTGTCATCAATCCACGTCCAATCCACTCATAGGCTATAGCTTTTGGCAGACACAATGAGACTTAAGCCATAGCGTTTTATGAGACGGTCATAAGAGATCAACAACGGCATGGAAATTTCAAAGTTGAAAAATGTGGTCTGAAAAGAAGCCAGACTAATCTTTTCTTAGTAGGTTCAGCTGATGGGCTAGTTTCGTGTAGCTGGCATGGTCCCAGAGTGGTAGAGGCGAACTGTCCTAAGAAACATAGAAAAGTGCCGCTGGCACAAAGAAAGCTGAGAAAAACTTTTGTTTGGACAAAGAGTTTCAAAAAAAAAAAAGAAAGAATCACAGATACTTTGCGCAAGTCCAAATGTAAATTTAGTGCATGATGTGAATAATTTTAATCTCGTGGTATGGGCACCAACCAGCCTTATCATTACAGATGTGCCACGTGATGACACTTCAAGGAAAAAATCAAAATATTTGAAATGTTTGTGAGGCACATTGTTCCTGGACTTCTAACCAGGCAGTTGCAACTAATGATAAATTCTGAACCAGGTCATAGTTCTCAAACAAAGTTGTACTGTTTCTGTCAATAGTCATTAGCCAATGACAAGATGCGAGGCGAATGGGTAGGTTGTGTTAACCCAGGGTGCTCCTATGAGTGGTATCACTTGTCATGTATTAAGATAAAATGATGAGACCCAAAGGAGATTATATCTGCAATTACTGTAAAAAAAAATATCAAAAGGTCATTAACAAAGTAAATGTACAGGAATTAAATGAAAGACACTTTGAGATGAAGGATACAATATCGATTTTAAAATTACATCAACTTTGTCACAAACTTATAAGTCATGGATGATGGTTTTTTGCATGACGATATAGAGCACAAGATAATTGCAAAAAGACCACACAGGTTTATAATAAGTGTGTGTATGTCAGTGTGTGAGACAGAGAGAAAGAGAGAGGGATATTAAATAAGAATAGATGATGGTGTTCACATGTAAACGAATTTTCTGCTGAGATGAACACTTCCCTGTTACAGACTCAAAATACTATGGGTACAGAAGTTATGTTGTAATCTTCTTTATAGATAAGTTACTGGAAAATTGCATATGAATATTAATATATCCCAATTAATGAAATGTGCTAATTTTGGATATTCATAGCTGTAAATACAATGACCATGAAAATTAACATTCTAGTAGTATCATAAAACAAAATTAAAAAATTCTTGTGAAGCCACATGTGCTTATAGTTGAAATTTATAGCTATAAATGCAATAAAGTGTACCAGGTACATGTTTTGGTTTGAAATACACAGGAACGAGATTGATTAAAAGTTTGAGTGCAAGCACATTTTTTTAAAGTTCACAAAGAACAATTTCATATGACTGTAAATGCGATAAAGTATTTTACAAGGGTACCAAGTCTACACTTTAGTAAGTATATAAATGCAACCTACGGATACCAGTCTTCTACAACTTTATTCAAATCAAACTCATGTATACATATATATACATAGACAATTGAACAGACATTGGACCATGACATATGATAAATAATGGACAGGTCTAAGGTAATTTGACCTGATGTTCCCTTCACTTTATGAAACAGGATTTTTTGGGGGAAAGTATTAAATAAAACATTTTTCCATCTTATATTCATGTCTACCAAATTCCTTTTCATAGCCAACCCTTATTTGTAATTTGTCGTAACAGCATGCATGCAAAACAGATTAGCAAGTCCTTTGAAAGTGTTGCAATAATAAAAAAAACTTTCTCAGAAAGTATATATCTTTAGTCTTATGTTCATGTCCACTGGATCTCTTCACTGCCAAGTCTGATTTGTAATTTCACATTTTTCAGTGTCCTATCAGCGTGCATGAAAAAGAGCAAGTCCTTAAAGGGTATTGCAATAAAAAAAAGTTTTTCTAAAAGTATATGTCTTCAGTCTTATATTCATGTCCACCGAATCACTTATCACATCCAAGCCCTGATTTGTAACTTCAGCAATTTTCAGTGTCATAACAAATATTGAATGTAGCTTCATCTATTATTTATGACAGTTGGTCGTAAGGATGCCTCAGGTGCCTATTCAAAACTAGGTCACTGGGTCACATATTTAGGTCACAGTGCTGCATTGAAGAAAAAATGGCCAAACCATGATATCTTCAAATATTAAATTACTCATTGTAGCTGCACCAATTATTTATGACAGCTGCTCACATATTTAGGTCACAGTGCTGCATTGAACAAAAATGGCCTTGCCATGATATCTCTGCTCATTGCACTTGCACCATTGGCATTATCTCTAACTTGCTAGGATTTTCGCATTTTCGGTGCAAAAGTCACGCATTTTTTTTTTCAAATTGAAATCATAGAAATTATATATATACATATTTATATGTGTGTGTGTGTGTGTGTGTGTGTGTGTGTGTGTGTGTGTGTGTGTGTGTGTGTGTGTGTGTGTGTGTGTGTGTCCAAGATCGAATCCAACAGTGAGTATTGAAATAGCATAAATAAAACGTTATAAAGTTTGTAAGTTGGCAGTAACAGGTTGTTCATTTTCTTCATAGAAACTATCCAAAAGTCATGGAAAGGTTTTTAGAAAAAAAATCCTTGAAACCACTCCTGGGTAGGATATTATTCTTTTATTGTCTGTTAATTTCAATGTGATAGGGCAATTCATTTGTTTGTGAGGCGAGATACAAATTGCATAGGTTGAGCCAACAACAGTTCCGTGAAAATGGCGTTGACAGAAAATGTTGCCAATTTTTATGCATTTATGGCTGTAATATGACACATACTGACTTCTTGCTGTGTTTTTATTATTGGGTGAAATAAACAAGTAGCTTTACGTCTGTGGTGTTGTCATTCAAAAACGTATATTTTGTGGCTGAAAAGTCATATCAGCACGTATATAAAAACAGACCAGCAGATCCTGTAGAGTATTACAGTATAATATATATTTTATCATTCATTTTGATACACAATACCTGGTCCAAGGTTGGTAAGGGCTACACAAACACGTATTAATTTGTCAACATTTGCAAGCTCTGCAAACTGGGCCTGATCAGCACGAGATTTTATCACAGGTATGGTCAATGGGCTGGACAGTATCTTAAATCTATTCTTTATGAGGCCAATCACTCCCTCGATATGGATTCTGACATGGGCAATCTGTTTTGATGTTTCCACATCTGGGGCAGTCATCTGGTTTTTCCCCGTTTGTAAAACTGGGAATTCATGATTCCCATCACCCCACTTGCAGCTGCAAATTCTTCCTGCAGGGTAAATCCACAGTCTGCTAGTACTTGGTCCCCTGGCACATGCTCCTTCAAAAACATGAAGCCAGACTGGCACACAATTTTCTTCATCTGTAGCACGGCCACCCCACACTGGCGAAATGTAGGTTATGTCTCCATTTGCATTGCAACATATCAGAGCTTTGACGATACTACGCTTTTCATAGTTTGAACAAACCCGGGCTCTGGCTCTGAGATTCTTTGGACAATTGATGAAAATCTCAAAGCAGTCTATAATACTTGCAAGTTGAGGAAAATATGAACGGGAGACAGGAAAAAGGGTTTCACAAATGATGTCACGCTCTGACCAGGCAAACATATACTGAGGTTCTTGAAATTTTCGCGCGTGTTTAATTTCGCGCATACTAATTTTTTCTGAAATTACAGAATTTTCGCGCATTTTAGTTACGTGCAATCCAATGCCATCAATGTAGTGAAATACAATGCAACTTATTTTCACACATTTTAATTTCGCGCTTCAGGTGGTAGCGCGAAAAGCGCGAAATTAAATCGAGCGCGAAAATTTCTAGAACTACATTTATCAAATCCACTATGCAGCAGGCTGACCCAAAACCCAAATACTTCAATAAATGTCCTTTCAGATATGCCTGCCTGAAGTGCCAGATACTCTGAAAAAATGCTATGTCTCAACTTCACCAGAGTCCACAGTAACTGGTTCTGAGGCAACATCTTCCTTTTTTCTTATCTGCCCTTTGAAGCTTCCATATAGGTATGCAAACACACTTTGAAAATCTGGCCACTCAAGTCATGTATAAAATTTGCACTCTTTATCATTCCTCACTGGTTCCACACATACGCTTAGTGACTTAAGTTGTTCCTCTCTTCTCGGAATTTGTTTCCCATGTCTCCCTTCTCCTTACAAAGATTGCCGATATATTAAAAAAAACATTTCTCTCTCGGACTGACATATGGTTGTGACGAACTCAGAGTTGTTACATGCAGGATTGCTGGTATAACAGCAGCAAATGATTTTGTTGTGTTAGGTGTACTACTATTTGGGTGCATAACAGCAGGCTTCCTCTTCTTTATACTGTCTGTATTAGTTTCTAACGGCACCCTCCTTTTGGGAGCTCTCTCATACCACTGTTATATCTTCTGATGGCTGGCATGCCATCATCTTTGAATATGAATACACTTGGAATAAAATCTGGGTGCGCAGGATCCTTGTTGGGTTTGCTAGAACCAAAAAATAGTTATAAAATTTTTTTTTGCTAAATTCTAATACAGACTATTATTAATATTTTTAACGAGCGGTTCAATGGGAATCAACAACCTTCCCCCCAAGCCCTGTCGATTGTGACCGCTATTCCCAAACTTTGCCACAATATTGTAAAATAGAAAGTACAAAACTTGAAACAATTCACAGGCCAATAATATATTTTCTCTTTCATTTAACTGACTGACTTTAAAGGCTGCTTTTGGAGCTTGGTTTGCGAGGCGTTCAACTGCAGATTTAAAATCTCTTAAAAAGACTGTTGGCAACAGAGGGTCTGCCCTTAAAACATTTAACTTTAGCTCTATCAGCAGCACAAATGATGGTATCATTATATGTTTCAGTGATATCATCAATTGTGAACATCGTCTGATCCACTGTATTCCATTGTTTGAAAAAAATTATAGGAAAATTCAGTTTTGAAATTCTCAGTTGCAACAGAAGACAAACAGTATTTTGATGGTGAAGGGTTAAGCATGTCCAGAGGGTAGGCCCGAACAGGCCTGTGGACAGCACACAAGGCAAAAGACAATGCATGGAAAAATCCAAAGGATTATGTATATGGAAATACTTAATATCGCTATGTAATCTGAAGAACATAGCATGTTATCAATCACACTTGGTAATGCATTATAGTTGAAACATGGACAGTTACCAAAATAGTCTACTAGTGTACGTCCATTTAATATATGCATACCAGTGGCTTTACATAATGAGAATAAACGTTTACCATGAGCATCTATGGTATGAGAATCCATATTTTTTCTAGTAAAGCTTATGTCTTGGATATAGTTATCATGAAGAAGCTCATTGACATAATGGGTATCATCCATACAATAATTCGGGGCCTGAGCTGTCCTTGCATTCAAATCACCAGAGAAAAGCGTTTACCCAAACAAGAAAAATTTGCAATATCCATTTATAGACGATCAAAATATCAGCTCTTTTAACTAAATATTGTGATGTTACAGCACTTATATATGTGACTTGTAAATAAATGTCATGATTGAGTTTTAAAAAAAAACTCTTACACAGTTTAATCCACATATTAAGTCACTAGAAGCGATTGACAAAAACTTTACCCCATTGCGTATTTTGTTTCCTATGCAAACAGCAATGCCGCCATTATGTCGAGTGCTGTCTAAGCTCTGGCCTCTGATATCCTGATAGACCAGATACCCAGGTAAAGTAAGCTTGTCATTTGGGCCACAATGTGTTTCAACTTAACATGTAATATCATATTTACATGATAATGAACTGAGGACAGGGTCTTCAGTTTTACAGAATCTATGAGCATTAACACGTTTATTAAGCCATCAATATTGATGTAAGCAATCGAGATATCGGTCGGCATGGAATATCATTATGATAAGGGTAAATATGTAGAAAGAGTTTAGAAAATTGATAATTTAAGATGATATCATGAATATTAAGTAAGCAAGCAGGTTAAAGCAGTCCCCCTTGGTGGGTAGGCCCAACCCAAGAACTCACTTGAAAACATGGGCCCTCAAGTTAACCCCCCACCTAATGAGAGACCTGCAATTGGCTACCAAAATGTTAACCTATGCCCATAACAGGCACTTTATGAAGCAGGAAATTATATCATATCACACTAATTATAGGTCCATTACTGGCTTACTTATTATAAGCCCATACTGCACCCCTTAATAAAATCCTCTGAAAGACTGAACATGTTGCTTTGCGACTTAAGAGAACTTACAAAGTTACAAAAGCTAGAGGATGTAGGATTTTTGCAGTAGTGTGTAAAGCCGTTAAGCTTAGGCAAACTGATGTGATTGTATTGATTTTGTTCCAGAGACCCAAAATGGTTTGGGGCTGTTTTCGCGCCATACTGTTGCTTATTGTTTTTATCATTAATACGGGTTTCCTGACATGTGATGAATCCTGACTCTGATTTAACACAGTTAGATCCTTGATTTCTTTGGTAGGTTACATTTGTATTCTCCATATTCTTTTAGACCCAGCGCAGGATTGTGTACAGTGTTAATGCACATTATTAACTGCACGAGGCCATGCCAATAAAGGTGGGAACCATCTTCTAAAGGTGGATACCATCTTTTTGAAAGTATGGTTTCATGTTTGGCAGCATATTATCTACAGGTATGGGTACAATGTCTAGTGATAAAAGCTTGGTCTTATGCTCCTTAACCTTGTTGCTAGAAGGATTTGGCTGTCCTTTTGTTTTCAGCTGTGGCGGAAGTGCATGTATTATTTGGGCATAATAGCAGCTACATTTTTGTTTACTGTGATTCATAAGGTCACTAGTTTGCTTTATATATAAATCCAAACTGTAATTTATCTTGCTCCTATCTGCTACTTTTGACACCACTCGTTATTGTTTTACTCTGCACTTGGGAATGTAATAATAGGCACCTTTCATAGATTTGTTATCTAAATTACCAAATTTTGCGCCATTTGTGTTTGTAGAGATTACGAGCAATTATCCCTCGCACATGAGAGTTGCCTATTAGTAGTACATCCATAGGTTGATCCAAATGTGGCATAGTGACCTTGTTACCTTGGGTTGCGGTTGTGTGCTTTGAACCAGCCGGCATAGCTTTCACCTTTGTTATTACATTAGCGTCAGGTGTTTTAGCTGCTGCATAACTTTGCCAGTGTTCTAAAAGTACCTGCACATCAGCACAATCTGCATCACTGTGATCCAGACTAGCACTAAATTGTGATTTGCAAGTATGCGCTGTAGCACCCGAGAGATGTTCTCCATTAGTGGTCAACGCTGCAAACTGGTTATTGTGTGGCACAGGTATCTGAGTAGGGGTGGAGTTAAGCAGTTTTGCCGAGTTCTTGGATGCAATGAATTTTAGCCTGTAACACATAGTGACAGAAGCTGTTTCGATTCGTGGCCTACCATCTGTGATAGCGAGGGTGGTAATGACCTGCATTTTTCAAAAACAAGAAGGTTGGATAGGTCACTTACCTAAAGCAGACAGTCCTTGCCGGATCTAGGATTTTCGTAAAGCCTTACAATTATGGTGGAATTTTCAATCAATATTCAGGATAAAAGTTTTTTAACTAATAATAAAAACAAAGAATTCAAGTTGATTTAAGTACATATGAATGAATTCAAATGAAACAAATTCTAATACATATTGGTTTCAATGTTACCACGTTAAAAGCACGAGGTGTAAAATTTGACTAAAGGTCCTATTCTGTGGAATTTAAACCAAAACTAAAACTGAAAATTTTATTTAACTTAAAATAATTTGGAAGAATCTAAATTAGAAGGAAAGAAAAATTTAACTTCCCATGGCAATGCATCTGCAAATGCATCAGAGAATTTTAAAAGTCCATTAATCACATCTTTGAATCAAACAAAATGCTGAAATTAAGCGACAATGTCTAGGAACATAACCCAAGAAAAGTTTACCCTTGTTCAATAGCTCAGTTTAGGTCCTTGGTTAATCTATCCAGCGTGAAAAGTCTTGTTGTAACACCGTGGCAGTAACAAAGCTGGATGACCTTTGACCATGGCTATTACCATGACGTAAAAGTTTCACTCAAGCCTGCAAATAAAGGAAACTGTCAGCAACATATATATAAACATTGGTGGTTTTCCTTTAAACACAATTAATTCTTTGTCAAAAACTTCCCAAGAATAAATTTGGCTATATGACCTCACTAGTCATCCATTCAGTAAACTATATAGCTTGACAATTTCTGTCCATCGTTATAAAACATTTATATTTATGACAGGGGAAAGCAACCGAGGAAGGAAAACTCAAACAAGGGAAAATTTCCGAAAGTCTGAACACTGTCGCCATCTCCTTTCATACCCCCTTCATACCTTGTGCCTGTGTGTTTGGAAATATATAAATTAGTTTTTTTTTCCAAAATCACTTTCACTTTCTGACTTTTCTTTAGCCACATTACACTAAATAGTAATTCGTTTTATATCGATATAATATTAATCATTACATGTACTACGAATGGAATTGTCCTGTAGACTGGTGAAAAATAAGGACACACAATTTTTGGAATTGTTTGTCGGTATTTCTATAGATCCATATGGAAATACATAAGCAAAATTCATTTACTTTAAATTTGCCTATCATTCCCGTAAATCTGTCATGTGAGTATTTCATTAATCTGTGGAAGTGTTTCAAGACCCAGCTCCAATTTTAAAGCTCTGGGTGGGTTATATTTGTTTCATAACCCTCCAAACTTCAAAGTTACACTTTTAAAAATATGTACAAACTCATCTTCATTGTAGACCACACACAGTTTCAGACCTGATATTATTATTTCAAGTGCAATTAAGCAATAGATACGAGAATTATGTCGCTCTAAATATCTGGTGATTATAAAACACAATTTTCTGTCTATAAAAATTTCAGAGCGACTGACCCATTTTACAAAACTTTCACTTTATAGTGAGAACCCCCCCCTCATTTTACCCTGTATTCCTGCAAAAACGGAATTTGTAGGTTTACTTTTCTTTATAAAAAAAGTGAGAAGTAGAAGCAGTTATCCCTTCATTATTAAAGACAAAATTTGTCAAGAGTGAAACAGTTTACAATTGTCATTTAAACTGACCCGAATCATTATTCCTGTTATAATTTTAACTCGAACAGAATAAGAGTAAAATAAATCCATTCATGAAACCCATGTGATACTCACTTATACAATGCATGCGGTGATCAACTTGGCCAGTGGATCTTCCATTATATGCATGACCAGTTGAAATGTCAGACAACAGTTAGTCATTTTCCTAACAACAATCAGAAATAATCAATTGGCCAGGCTGAATACACTTGTCAAACTACGATGTAAGGTTTTCCTGAAAGAATTTTCTTGTCTCCGAACCAAGAAAATACCATTTAATAATGTTATTAACCTTTCGAAGTCAGCACAGAACTCGTCAATTGTGCATCGTTTCAATACCCGGAATCATTAAAATGAAGAAGTGCAAAACCTTTACAGAGTGACGTATTTCCTAATTGACTACCAGATGGCAGTTCGTCTCAAAAAGGTTTTCTGACCCGTCGAAGAATCACTCGGTCATCAGCTAAAACATACTCTTGGCAGTGATTACATGTATTTAGAGCTGCGCCCAAAACTCACGTAGTACTATTTAATTAATTATTCAAAGAAAATAACAGTACAGTCCATCAAAACCGAACACACGCAAATCATGAAAATTGTCTGGATTCAACAGAATATAATACGGAGCCCCGGCAATACCCGGAATCATTAAAATGAAGAAGTGCAAAACCTTTACAGAGTGACGTATTTCCTAATTGACTACCAGATGGCAGTTCGTCTCAAAAAGGTTTTCTGACCCGTCGAAGAATCACTCGGTCATCAGCTAAAACATACTCTTGGCAGTGATTACATGTATTTAGAGCTGCGCCCAAAACTCACGTAGTACTATTTAATTAATTATTCAAAGAAAATAACAGTACAGTCCATCAAAACCGAACACACGCAAATCATGAAAATTGTCTGGATTCAACAGAATATAATACGGAGCCCCGGAGGGGACATGAGAAGAAAAATGCGTTTTCTTGCAAAGCTTTCCAGCAAAAAGCATTATCTGGAGCCCCAGAGGTGCTATCATAGATTAAGGTTTATGTCCCGCCGTGAAAAGAATTTCTTCTGCGTTCCCTCGCAGAAGTTTTGTGTTCCTTCGCATAACTTCTGCGAGGGAACCGAGTGTAGTATTTGTTTCCTCATGTATCCTCTGGGGCTCCATGTTTTTGCCCAAGGGTCTTAAGTAAAAGAAAAAATAATAAGTGCGAAGGAACGCAAAGGTTTTGCGAGGGAACGCAAAAACTTTTAGCAGCGAATGCAAAAAGTTTTGCGTGGGAAGGAAAAAATAAAAATTGTTTCTATCATGTCCCCTCTGGGGCTTCGTGATATAACTTTACGGGAATACGTCAAAGGCCGTTTTACAACACAGAATGACACCTTCAAACTTTTATCAGTGGTTTAGCGCTGTGAATCCCCGTCGACAATGCAACCTTGTATTCAAGAAATTCCATGGATATATTTTGGCCAGGCTAGACTTCGCATGACTGTCAACCCTGACCGATTACACGTGATACATTAGACCTGGTTCCAGGAACAGTAATTTATTCCTGGACTCGCAAACAGTTCCTGCATTTACAAATGTAGATTTAGAAGAAAATTTTTACAATAACTGCACATATTCACCTGAAATAATAATTATTCGGATAAACTACCCCTTTACAACGGGGGCATCAGCAGGCCAGGCTATACCTCGATGTGTCCAGGATAAAATAAATACCCAAGAGTGCACATAAAAACCTCTGAGATAAGAAATCTAGTACACATAAGAAACTTTTATAAAAATGAAATAAAATAAACCACTGTGATAGATCCAGTTATGCCTCGTGAACCAAGGACTTACGTAAAGACCACGACTGTTTCATGTATTGCTTGCATGCATCATCAAACATCTTTGCAACTTCAATTCCCTGCTCAAATGCTGCATGCCAAAGGAGTAAACTTAACTTTGTATTAGTAGAGGATCCAATAAAATATTCCCAAATATACACTACATTAAATTAAGATGCACTACCAGAATATTCAACTCCAATGATTATACAGAATATTCTCTGTCCTTTTTTATTTTACAGGTCTACTCCCATTTAAGCATATACGACCAATTTTCAAATGTCTGCATAATGTAAACCAGAAGCTCACATTTTCTGTCCGTCCACATCGATAACACCTACTTCAGAATACTCCAACCCAGAGTTCATTTACCTCACCTACATACCTCTGTATCTTACATGTTTCGTAGTCTCCCCCCCCCCCCCTCTAAATTATTTATGTTCACATTCTTAGTATCTGCCTAACAATAGTTAAGTTGTTGTCTAACAATCGTTAAGTTGACCCAGGACTAACAACAAAGTAGAGACGCCTACTACAGGTTCTATCGACCCATATTAATTTTCCAGACTCATACAGAGAGCTGCATAATTCGGACAGGGCATGCCTCTGGCAGAGTAAAGTTTCTTTCTCAAGACAGGAGTGGCATGAACCTTCTTCTGCTCGAAACACCATGGTCAACTTCTGTTAACAAATATAGTAAGAATAGTTACTCTACTGTAACAGGGCAAGCTGTGGCGTTTTTTGGGTGCTGACATCAGGTGGAGTACGCAATCCTTATATAGTTGATTGTTGCACAATGCAGTGCTGCCACTGGTGGTCATTTCCTTGCAAGAAAAGGGTGGTCCAGGTGGGTGGAGAGGTGCTGTGTTTTACCTTTCTTGTCACCTGACACTGACCAAGGCAAGACATGCTCATGTGAGCTCCCTCCACCAAGGTTGGAAAGGTAGGGAAATTTCTGTGCAGATTTGTCATTTGAGTGTCTAAAGTGTTGTATAGTGTCCTAACGATGCTGGTATGCAAACTGAAATTTTTTTATTGTGATTAACTTGTTGAAAGGAGATTTATTAGTGTGCAAATTTCAAGGTGTGGCCACATGCCTTATCAATGGTGTATTTCTTTTTTGAGCATAAGTGGCAGTGGTTTGGTGTGTGGAATTGTGTTCTGTAGAAGCATTTCTAAGTCTAATTAATTATTATTTTTTAGCAAGATGGAAGCATATTGATAGCATGGGGAGGTACTTATAATGTATTTTTTGGTTACCTCCATTAGGGAAACCTACACACTCACTCTGCCACACTGCCCATGCCAGGCTGCATGCATGGTTACACAGGGCTGCCACAGTAAAATTAGGCTGTCAGTGGTGACTTCTTGCTGTCACTGCTGGTGTGGTTTCTTTCCCAGGTAAATAGGATGAAATATGCATACATGTAGTGGTTCTGAGGTATTGTTGACTAAACTTGTCACATGTATACATCTTATAATGAAATTAATATTTGCATTCATGGAAACTAGCCCTGTGTGTTACACACATACAATTATGGTAATACTGTGCTGCCAAGTACAGATCCAGGAACTGGTCAGTCCACTGCCATGACAGTGTGTGTTTGCTCATTTACATATTTTATGTAAATGAGCTCACTTACATATTTTATGTAAATGCTTTTGGGAAGTTAGGTCATTAATATGGATAAAGGTACTGGTCATACTAGATTAATGCTGTTGATAGACTTGAAACTTTGTTTTTTCTTTTTTTTTTCAACAAACTGTGATATTATGTAATCTGGTCATTGAGTTAATCATGAAGATGGAACATTATTATCTCTTTATTTCCAGAACTGCCAAGTTTTGCGATTATACATGTGCAGGTTTGCACAATGTACACGCATATGGTGATGCATTTCTGCTCTCCGGGGTAAGCTTACATGACTATTGTTGTTATTGTTTATAGTTGTGTTTGGATCTGTTATCAGTTATTGTTACTTTGGAGTTTGAGATTTACTGTTATCAACTTGTCACTGTTACGTTCGAGTTGTAATAGTTCACTGTTCTCATGATGAGCATACAGATGTGTTATACTGAATCTTTCTAGGACCCATGCGCTGGAAACTATATTTGCAATTACGAATTACGTGATGTCAGGAAATGTTGATTAAGTTATTGGTATTTGCTGTTGTACTGCAGCATGACATTGTATATGCCTTGTGTTCAAAAGGGACAGGTATGTATAAATGCTAATAGGATAATTTCCTACATTTTCAGCCTGTAATTTGGAATGCAGTACTTTACCTCTTGGTGAAGTAAGACAAGTTACAGGTGACTTTAACTGTGAACATATTGGAAAAGTACTTGGATTAAACATAGGCATGCCGGAAGAAGGAAGTACTTTGTGATTAATTGCAGTTATGGTCTAAGTGAAGGAAGGATACGATTTAGACGTTTCTTCAGTCCTGAAGACGTGGGCGGAGCTAGCGGAGCGAAGCGAAGCGGGCGAGTCCACGTCTTCTGGACTGAAGAAACTTCCTACTTAGGCCTCAACCTACAATATTAGCCAGTAAGGTGCACAGTATTTGATATGAAAACGTTTTTCCTCAAATAACGTTATTAGTTACTCTAAAATGGACCATTTAAATGTCATTTCGTATTTATGGAAAAGTCTAACCCCCCCCCCCCCCCCATATATGAACTTTCTTAAATAGAAGCAGTCCTCTGATTGGATTAAAGTGTAGAAGCTCTCATCATCCCTCTGGGCAGCAGGGTCATCCGGAGAAATGGCGAAGGAAAACAGCTGTCAAGCAATGGAATCAGTGGCAGATATGCTTGACATTTCTTTTGACATGGGCCTAGGCCTCGACCCAGACAAAGTCACTAGTGCCACGCAACTTCTCTGCATACCAACACAGGGACTACTGACCCCGGAGCCTAAAGTTGAATCAAATAGTCGTTTTGAGAGGCCAGTATCTACAGAGGAACTGCAACAGCGCAAAAATGCTGCCATTCCCGAAAAAAAAAAAAAACTAAAAGAAACGAGCCGCCTGTCGACCGGAGAACTTGTCATTTCGGTGCCTGAAAGCTACCACACTGTTGACAAGTGTTGTACTGCATGTTAACGGAGAAGTATTGAAATTGCATGTGAGATAGACTTTTTTTTTCGTTCATCGGACCATAGAGCTCTATCATCGGATTGAACTTTTTTTTTTTTTTTTCGTTTATCTTCATTGGACTGAGTATTTGAACTTTACATTCACGTAAGAAGTCCAGGCAGCTGTTTTGTTTTGTAACAATCATGATTCATGGCTAATGACATTGCCGGTGGCACATTAAAAGCCATCTGTGAAGACCTCGTCCAATGTTACATTGTTATTTTTGTTCAACTTGCAAATGATGTCTTTAAATTGTTGTGAAATGAATTGCAACGTGCTT
>OZ026622.1:26974371-27025371 GCA_964020975.1 Hermodice carunculata | reverse complement strand
TGAGCTACAAGAGAGACATTGGGTCACATTAATGTTACGTGTACCAAATCAATTCAAATGCTTAGGACCACAAGATCATAGCAATGGAAAATTGACAGATTTGGTTTTAGCTTTATAGGTGAAATTGACAGTCTGACACAGATTCTATATAAATGCAATCAAAGTGGTGAAAATCGGGCAACATTTGATTGATATTTTTTTTTTTAACAAAAAGTACTACTGCTTAAAATACAGTGGTCCCTGTTGTGAGAGACCACCTCCTTTGAGAGACCTCATTTTCAGAGTACATGTACTTCATGTTGTGCTTTAATGCTATTGATGCCTGCTAGTAGATAAGGCACAGTTGTCAAAAGATGGAAGGACCAGAGCAAAATAAGTTAGCATGAGACTGGATAAGTGGAGCTCTTGATCTAATGACATGCAATGAGGTACGTGAATAAAAACAGTGCAAATGACACGAAATCTCTCGGGGGTGGGGGGGGTGGCCATGTTTGCCGATCATTTGCTGCTGGATCCAGTGAAATGGTGTGGTCATCATTTCCCGTGCATGGCGAAGTGTTTATCTGCCCGCACGGTCATGGCCACAACAGCATTGTTGTTGTGCGTAGTTCCATGTGAAATGTGAATAAAACTTGAGAGGTTCATCTAGCCTGACCACCTGCCCCACGTCTGTGGGTCCTTGCAGGTAGGTGGCGATACTTGAGCCCTTAAGTTTGACTGTGGGCCAAAGCTCATGTGAACCTTGTATGATATAAGAAGGCCTAGGTGCTGTGGGAAACGCACCATTCAATGCGTACTTATCACAACGATTATGTTGTGTCTATTTGCAGTATTGCATTCGAAGGCAGACTCTTGGTGGTTGGATTTGCCGGCGGTGAAATTCCCAAGATTCCCGCAAACTTGTTGCTGCTGAAGTCAAGTTCTGTTACAGGGATATTCTGGGGTAGCTACAAAGACAGATACCGTCCAGCCTTTGACGAGTCGGTTAAGAGTGTGATCAAGTGCTTAAGTCAAGGAAAGATAAATGCTCACATTTCCTCCAGCTTCCCTTTGTCAAAGGTATGTACAGAAGCGTAAGAGGCAGTCGTTTAGTTTTCTGTCCCAACTAATCATAGAAAAAGGCTTCAGATGATCATTAAACCACCTTGTACTTCCATGTTGCAAACAATATATATATATATATATATATATATATATACAGTGGTCCCCCTCTTATAAAGCCCCCTTGATGAGAGGCCACCCCTCTACAAAGGCCACTTTTCCATGCTGCAAGTTTGGCATTTTCATTGTATTTTGCCCCTGAAGAGAGGCCACCCCTCTTATAAGGCCACTTTTCTAGTGCCTTTGGGGTGGCCTTATAAGCGGGGGACCACCGTATGTAACTTTAAAGGAAACCAATAAGTTTTCCAAATTACAGAACACATTATACATAAGTTATTGTGAAATTCTTGGCCACTTGTTGCACAATGTATACTTTAATTTGGACTACTTAACAATGCTTTACACAGTACTGGACATTAGCAATAGGTTATGAAATAACAGTGCCCTAGCTTTATTTAGAAGTTAAAGATCAACATCTTCGCGGAGCATACATTAGAATGGAAAATGTCTACAAAAATAGCTTACCTATCTGTGTAAGTAAAAATATAAAAGATTAGGAGAAGGTGTACCCAACACTCGTGTATATGAAGAAAGAGGTTCAGGATCCACTGGGGATGCAGGGGTGTCTTCAAAAACTGCTACCGTAGATTCATGTAGAAAAATTAAAGAAAAGAAAACACCAACTAAAACTCCATCTGTAGTCTGCAGAGTATAAAATGAGAGGAGCCCCTCCCCCCCCCCCCCCCCCCCCCCCCCCCGATGTGTTTTGCATGTTGGGCGAAGGCTTCTTCAGGAATGAAGTATTGCAGAGCGGCCCATGGAGGTAATATGCATGTCTGGGAAAAAAATAACGAGTCTAAAAAGAAAGTCAAGAAATCTCTTCCCATGCCAAATGCAACAAATGAAATTGTACACATAATATCGAAGTTGACAGGGGATTTGGTTTCAATCAGCTTTGTTCATCAGATTCAAAATTATATACAGTGCTCCCTCTTTATAACACCCCTCATTACAGGGCCTTTTCTGATATAACACAGTGGGTACCATGGCTCCCACTGAAATATTGTTCCTATTACTTTAATGTTAAAAGTCCCTCTGTTATAAGGCGGTTTTGCTATAACACGGTATACCCTGTGGACCCCAACACCAGCGTTATAAAGTGGGAGCACTGTACCTTCATTAGTGAAACACTTATTGAGGCAGGTGTCTGCAAACATGATACTACAATTTATTCAGTGGTTCATTTTGTTGTGTATGTTATGAACAAAAAACGACAGTGCAGAAATATAGGCATAATAAAATATTCATTTAGCTAAAAATGGCTTTTTAACTGACACTTTCCTTAAATGAACTTTAATGTATTTATATACATACATACATACATACATACATATATTATATTATATCATTATATAATATTATATATATATATATATATATATATATATATATATATATATATATATATATATATATATATATATACACACACATACATACAGGTGTGTACATGTATATGTAAAATTTTTAGGTCAAATAAAGAAAACTTCTTCTTTTTAGGTGTAATTATAATATTAAGCCATTTTTTTTTACTCATTTCAGGTGAATGAAGCATTCCAGTTCATCCAAAGCAGGAAGTCTACAGGGAAAGTAGTTATAAGCACCAGACAATAATGTAATATGGACTTCAGATTGATATATTGCATGCTCAGGAAGTTTATATGACTATAAATTAGCTTAATTTTGCATTTTTTCAAGAATTTTATTTTACCCGTTCCACAAAATTCAGAAAATGATATTTAGTAAATTATCTGTACGGAAAAAGAATTTGTACACTGGTTTGATTAAACTCTTTTACAAAGTATATGTACTGTGCATGTGAAATGATGAAAATACACCAGGGGGCGCTGTGAAGTGGGTGATAAATGTTTTGCGTGGGGTTTCATGGTAATATGTACGTAATTTGAAGTGCCATACACTATTTACATAATGCAAACTACCAGGCACTCTTTATAGATGCTACAGATGGTATTAAAATATGGCCTTTTTTCCTGGTTTCAAGATGAGTAAGTTGTATAGCAAGTTGTATTGGGGGTTTTCTGCAAATGTGCTCTGTAAAAAGACATTGTGACAAAAATGTAGAAACACATGTAGAATGGCTGCTTGTACATAAGTGCATGCATCACCAGTGTAATATGTATTATGTCTCCCGGTGGAAGCCGGGGGACTTATTGGATTAGTGCCCGTTTCTTCTGCTTCTTCTTCTTCTTCTTGTTGTTGTTGTTGTTGTTGTTGTTGTTGTTCAGGTTCTTCAACACTTGGTTTCCGTGCAATAAGTCTTGAAGGACTTGACAGAATTTGATGAAACTTGGTAGGATTATGTATCTAGGCAAGACCTAGGTTGGGATTGTATTTGGGTGACCTTGACCTAATTTTCAAGGTCACATGGTCACTTATGTGAAATTGGTTTCCGTGCGATAAGTCATGAAGAACATGATGGAATTTGATGAAACTTGGTAGGATTATGTATCTTGGCAAGACCTAGGTTGCGATTGTATTTGGATGACCTTGAGCGAATTCTCAAGGTCACAGGGTCACTTATGTGAAATTGGTTTCCGTGCGATAAGTCTTGAAGAACTTGATGGAATTTGATGAAACTTGGTAGGAACATGTATCTAGGCAAGACCTAGGTTGGGATTGTATTTGGGTGACCTTGACCTAATTTTCAAGGTCACAGGGTCACTTATGTGAATTTAGTTTCCGTTCGATAAGTCATGAGGAACATGATGGAATGTGATGAAACTTGGTAGGATTATGTATCTTGGCAAGACCTAGGTTGGGATTGTATTTGGATGACCTTGAGCGAATTATCAAGGTCACAGGGTCACTTATGTGAAATTGGTTTCCGTGCGATAAGTCATGAACAACAGGATGGAATTTGATGAAACTTGGTAGGATTATGTATCTTGGCAAGACCTAGGTTGGGATTGTATTTGGATGACCTTGAGCGAATTCTCAAGGTCACAGGGTCACTTATGTGAAATTGGTTTCCGTGCGATAAGTCTTGAAGAACTTGATGGAATTTGATGAAACTAGGTAGGATTATGTATCTAGGCAAGACCTAGGTTGGGATTGTATTTTGGTGACCTTGACGTCATTTTTAAGGTCACAGGGTCACTTATGTGAAATTGGTTTCTGTGCAATAAGTCATGAAGAACATGATGGAATTTGATGAAACTTGGTAGGATTATGTATCTTGGCACGACCTAGGTTGGGATTGTATTTGGGTGACCTTGACCTAATTTTCAAGGTCACAGGGTCACTTATGTGAAATTGGTTTCCGTGCGATAAGGCTTGAAGAACTTGATGGAATTTGATAGAACTTGGTAGGAATATGTATCTAGGCAAGACCTAGCTTGGGATTTTATTTGGGTGACCTTGACCTAATTTTCAAGGTCATAGGGTCACTTATGTGAAATTGGTTTCTGTGCAATAAGTCATGAAGAACATGATGGAATTTGATGAAACTTGGTAGGATTATGTATCTGGGCAAGACCTAGGTTGGGATTGTATTTGGATGACCTTGAACGAATTCTCAAGGTCACAGGGTCACATGTGAAATTGGTTTCCGTTTGATATTTCATGAAGAACAGGATGGAATTTGATGAAACTTGGAAGGATTATGTATCAAGGTAAGACCAAGGTTGGGATTGTATTTGGGTGACCTTGACCTAACTTTCAAGGTCACAGGGTCATTTATGTGAAATTGATTTCTCTGCAATAAGCCTTGAAGAACTTGATGAAAATTGCTAGAGTAATATATCTAGGTGAGAGCTAAAATAGGATTGTAATTTTCAGGCAAACTTGGTCATTTGTAATTTGTTATCACCTGTAGCTTATTCAGAGACGTAAGTGTTCCACCGGGAGACATTTGATTTTCTGTTGGAAAATCAGTCTGTTCTAGTTTTTACTGAAATGCGCCTTTAAACTGTCAAATATACAGTTTGCTAAAGATGAAAGGGAGCATCAACTGAAATATACTTTGAATTATGTCATGCAAATTGCCCAGACTGAGTGGTACGTTAATATCAATGAAAAATATTCATGGATCACCTTCACAAGAAACAGCGCATTCCATACTATGGTAACAGGCCTTAGTCAGTGGTTCTAGCACTGCCTGGTAAGTCATGCTGCAGCTACCTTTGTGGCAGTTGCAGCATGACTTGCCAGGCAGTGCTAGAACCACTGAATTAAGATTATAGGCATTTTGGTACTTGAATGGAAGCTCTTTTCATGAAGAATTTTAACATGCAATTGTTGTCTTAAATCTAGGTAAATAAATGGAAAAATGATGGACCGGTATCGAATAAGTTAAGAGAATCCAAATAGCAGCTAACATGGACATGGCTTCTTGTAGGGGTTCTCCTCCCATCAAAAAAAAAAACAAGGGTGACTGCCGTTGTTAGGCTTGACGTCCAAAGTCAGGGTACCATCTCTGTAAGGAACATGTCCTATAGAGAATGTGTGGTTGGTTTTAGTGACAAGTCATTTTCACAGTGTTCTAGATTTATCAACAAATGCTGCTTCATCTTAGGTTGATCCACTTTGTCAGTATTTTGGCCATACATATAATTTACACACACAGCCCCCCCCCCCCCACAATATTAACCCTTTGTGCTTAGACAATTTATATCTGGCTGCTTTGAAAGCACCTGGATGTAAATTGTCTTTTCTGTTTAATATTATTTTGAAGCAAATTTCATGTTGATAGACAACGTTTTTGCTGAGAAATACTGATAAAACCTATCACGGTGCATGCCTTTAGTCCACAGCTTTGATTGGTGCAGGGTGGATATGGCACCAAGGAGGGCTATTGGCTCAATCTGATTCTGATCAAGGAAGGGTTAATGAACCAAGAAAGATGGCTGATTGTGTTAATGTTCCAGCTTTAGCCTTTTGTGTCTTGTACTGTGGAACCTGGTTCCCATATGTCACTGAAACTTGCATGAGCATCCAGTTTTTTTTTTTTTTTTTTTTTTTGTGAGTAGGAGGAAGCAAGACTTTGTTGTATTATATCAATAAAATGTACTAACTTTTGGTAAACCCAAACAGAGTGACATACCAATTTTTGGACAAGTTTGAACAACATCAATATTTAGGTACGAACTATGCAAGTTTCAAGCATCAGACCACAGTGTTGACATGCAGGCAACATCTTTTGTTGCATGATGGGAAGGGAGCCCTGGTTTTATTGTAATTGGTATTTCAACATATGTGAAAAAGGTTTCAGTGTTATGTAAAAATTATTTGCAGGAATAATAAAATATATTTGATGATATTTTTAAGCCAGTTTGTGTTTAATTACATGATTAAGTATTTAGTGATATGATCAAATAACCCTATTTAATTATGCGTAAAGTGCATTTACAGATGTGTTCAAATGGTCCTTGAGCTAAGATGTGATAATTTGAGATTCGCTGCACCCCCCCACCCCCCCCAGCCCCCCTACAGAGATTTATTTGTTCATTTGTATCCTTTGGCACCTGTACTTTTTGCTTGTTGCCCAAAACATCAAGTGTCCATTCTGGAGATATGGGGTTGCCATGGCAACCATGGGTAACACCTCATTAATAGGATCAAAATGAGCGAAAATGATATCAAAGCAACTGAATATAAGATGTTGCTTGAGATCTTTGGCCAGGTTTGGTATAGAGGGTGGTTGTATGCAGATGGCATGGGTTGGGATATCTGTTGGTAGTATAATCTCTGTGATTTGGGTCAAGGTCATTGGTTCAGGTCAAAGGTCACGATCTAATTTCAGGACAATTAACAAGTAAAGGTGGAGCTGGTTAGGAAATATACTAATTATGAATGATCTAGTCAACGTACAGCAGTGTCTCTATCAGATAACTAGCCCAGTATATCCTTTGATGAAATACACATATTTAAAAATGTCAAGGCCATCTAATAATATTGACCTGGTGAAGGTCAATGTCGAAATTTTGAAGCTGAGGTCAGTCATAAAAGGAGGAATCAGCATTAAAGTCCTGCCTTAAAATGTCTGTGTATGTATTTATGATCTCACTTCCATCGTGGTCACAGAACTTTTATTTGATAGAATGTTAGAATCATTTGATTAACCTTAGTTCAATATAACATCATTGTCCAGGATCTAGGTCATTGGGCAAGGTCAAAGGTCTTCCTAAACCATTATCTAAAACTGAGTGTATGAAGAAACAATTTTTATTAACTTCCACTGATACTTAGATTTGTCAACATATATGAAGACTCTAATGGCAGAACGATCAGGATCATATCACGAAAAACACGGAAAATTGGTTTTCAAACTGACTTGTCTTTTATTGTTAAAGTAATACGAGGTTTAACATATGGTGAACAGGTGATATAATATATCAGCTTTTAAAGTCAGATATACTTTTTTTGTAAAATTTGTACATTAAAAATTATAAGCAATTATAGAAACATCTGTAAAAATGTGACTGATTGTTTTGCCATTGGAGTCGTCATATGCTAATCGGACTTGAGCAGCTTCTGGTTACACTCACTTCACATGATACCACACTGTAACGGGCATGACTAAGGTCAAGGTCACTGGCTGAAGTCAAAGAGTACCCTCTAATAGAAGATTGAACGATTAACTGGAAATGAAGTGTGTGAGGAAATAATGGTTGTGTAGTTCCATCCAGTGTTGAAATTGATCCCTGTGTGTCTACGTTGTCCAGTCTGGAAAATTTGTTGGGAGACGTGATCTTAATAGCTCGTAATACTCTGCTCAAGTCATTGTCAAGGCCATTAATGCAGTTATATTAAAATGTTTAATTAGTAACATAATGTACATCATTATGTGGGGAATTCATGCCATTTTACCATCTAAGCATCACTGGTATGTAGATCATAGGAAAACAGAAAAGTCTGATTATTGAAAAATTATACGTGTTTATATAGCAATCAATGTGCTAGACCTGCATAATGTAACATGTTCAAAGTGTCCATATCTTTTTCAGTCATGTATGTTCCCATGTCTGGGTCATATTTAAAGTCCTATATATCAATGAAAAATGGATTGTTCATAGACACAAGCATTACCAGATACCCTGTACCGAAATTTACTTCATATGTAACATTAATGTAAATTTCAAATAGATAGGTAACATAAAATTATGTTAACAGAACCACCCAACATGTTAACGTACGATTAAAACAACACCACAATAATAGTACCTTGGATTTAAACTTTGTTTATAGTAATTTAGTGTATATATAGTATAGTAGTATAGCAAGTTCATTATGATCTATTTCATAAATGCAGTTATATTAAACATGTTGTATAACATTAAATGGGTGAACCACATCCCTTGCCAGATAATTACCAATGGTATGTGTACATAAATAAATTCGAGGTAAACACAAAATTTGCCATCTGATGTCCTATTATTGAACATTATATATACTGTAAATTCTTTAATGGAAGATTCATCTCAAGATTCTCCATCGCCAGACACACTGCAATTTGGGGTCTCCTTACACGGCAGCTCTCTCCAAAATGACCAAAACAGGAACCACCTCAAAAGAAAATGCACCACAATTTTCAGAAAAATCCATTGTTAATGTTAAGATGATGGAACTTGAATGATCATGTCAAGTTCTTATTGAAGGATTCACCCCAATCCCGGGAGTTCTGGTTTTTAAAAATTGACATTTCAACACTAAGCGCGTCTTCTATTTGAGAAATTACAGTATACACAACATTCAATGTGCTATTCTAGCATATGTAACATGTTCAGAATGTTCATATCTATTTCAGTCATGAATGCTTTTGTAGCTGCACCATAGTTAGATTTCTGCAACAGCAATCCCACATGCGCATCATTGCAAAATGCATAGTCAATTCATAAAAACAAGCATTAGCAGATGTCATTTACCACATATTGCTACATTTATGTAACTGCTATATACATTTCAATTAAAGGGCTTAATGGAAGTACCCATCACCTGTTTGTATGTTGCAAGTTCATAGAAAGATAAATGAATAAAACTGTGTCAAGAGTGCCACCCAACATGTTAGATTATGAAAAAAAATGTCTTAATTGTTCTTTGGATTTAAACTTTCTAAGTTGATGTTCATAGTAACCTGACTGTCCAAAGCATTGCAATTTGAGAAGCCTGTTAAGTCTGTATCATGTTTATATTACATGTTCAATGGCAATGACAGCTAGGCGTCACGTTACATCAGATTGAAAGGTTTACATTTTTGGTAAAATCAAGCCTTCATGAAGCACAGTCCAGTTAAAATTGGAACAAAATTCAGCAGTTCATGGCATCATAAGTCCTAGAAAGTCTTGGTTTGATCTATACTAGCTTCATTCAGGAACCTACAAGACACAAGACAGGGACACTGCTTTGCGACAGCCACAAGGTATAATGCTTCGGCATTTCAAGATCATGGTGCGTTTACCTTTAAGGGAGACATGCGCCATTGAAATTTTTAAAAATTATTTGTTGAAAAAGTGACCCAAGGACAGTGATTAAACAATTTAGTACAGGTGATATAGTTTACATTTTGATGGAGTTTGTAGATAATTTATGAAAAAAAATTAAAATCGAACTAGAATAAACATACACCAGAGCAAGCCGTTAGCTAGGGATGTGAACATGCCATTATGACAAGATGGCTCACAAAATAGCATCGTAAGAATTATGTCTTCATTATCATTGATTCTTTTAATGAATGGAACATCTTCTGGAAACAAAAATCCGAAGAAAGTTTTGCTGCGTAACTCAATGTTCTTATTACCAAATGTAAAGAAAATCGGATGAAAAATCAGCTTGAAACCAATGTTCAAAAACACCAAGGTCAGTTTCTTGTGTATGTGTATATTGCTTTACAGATGTGTCAAAATTTCTTAACATATATACATAAATTTATGATAAAAGTACTTTAACATAGGGTATAGTTTTACATATATATTTATTCACGCTTGAGCACTGTAACGCAAAAAAAAAAAAAAAATGCACTCTTAAGCCATTTTGAGCCCTTAAGCACAGTTTTGGTGTCTATTTATGGTATGGCCGGGATAATTTTTGAATTATGCTCTTAAAAGGAAGAAGGGAATTTTTAAAGGGAATTTTTCAAAAGATTCCTATGTTCATTATTATTTTCATCACACAATAAAATGGTTTAGCCAAACCTGACTAAACAAAGCAAAATGGAAGAATAAATCAGACTCAGTGTGCAAAATGTGTCAGGAAAGCCGTTGACTTAGATTGAAAAATAACCCAATATCTCCTAAATCTAGGCTTGCCGGTGTCAGAATACTTGGGCGCCCCTCTGAACATTTGCCTCCCACCCCCACCCTCAATA
Organism: Hermodice carunculata; assembly: GCA_964020975.1. Taxonomy (NCBI): domain Eukaryota; kingdom Metazoa; phylum Annelida; class Polychaeta; order Eunicida; family Amphinomidae; genus Hermodice; species Hermodice carunculata. The sequence continues at coordinate 27,014,888 of OZ026622.1, read as the reverse complement.
GAAATTGGAATAACTTAGTTTTGGCCCAATACACCCTGTTTATACGTCTTGTATGATATTTTGCAAACTCTAAAAGAAATATTTTGAAAAGTGTTCGCTATTATTTTGTAAAATAAATACAAGTCAAAATACATTTGCAAGGCTTAAATTGTTTGCCACTATACATACATGTATATATTGGTGTATTTTACATGTAATGTGGGTACATATACCTTGTAGAAATTATTTTACAATCCCTCCAAGTATGTGCCAAGTTGGTTTATAGCTCTGCTGACCAAAGGTCGCAGAGCTTATGCGAGCGCTTATGTCTGTCTGTCCGTCCGTCCGTATAATGGATGAAGTGGACTTATACAGCTGGAATATGAAGTCAAACTTGAGAATGTGACACTACTTTCCGGAAGTATATGGGTAAAGACCACGAACATGTAACCACGGGTGATTTAACTATCATTCAAAACAAAAAAAAATGAGACATTTGTTTCAAAGAGGACCGAACTATAGAGAAGGACATAACATCAACTTCACAAAGGCAACAAAGGAGATTAAAAGAGGACTCAACAGTTTCATTAAGAAACATAGTAATAAGAAAGGAATCTGTAACAAGGAATTTGATGAATGGAAAGCTAAAACAAAAAATGGAAAAAAGTGGATGAAAAAAATTGCTGAGAAAAGGACCTCTTCAAAAGTGGAGACAGATTAAACAAGTGCTGCAGGTTTCACATTGTCGTCAGGGATTGCAAGACTTGCATGACAAGTTTGTCATCACACCTGTTGAAAAAGCTAGTAATAACATTATACTAACTTGTAAACCATACTATATTAATACAATATGGAGTGAATTGAATAATGAAAGTTATCAACAGACAGGAACCTCTGATACAGTTATCAGGGACCCAGTGGATAAAAACAAGGAGTTGAAATACATTGTCTCAAATGAGGAGAAGAATTTAACAATTATATATGCAATAGTGAGAATGCATAAAAACCCTGTTAAAATGAGGTTCATCATTACAGCAAAGGAAAGTGTCTCGAAACAAGTTCCCAAATGACTCACTAAATTTCTCAAACTTGTCAAAAATTCACATACTAACCACTGCAAAAAAGTGAAAATATACACGGGCGTGAATAGAATGTGGATTACAGATAGCACAAGTGATATTCTTCTTGACATTGACAAAATCAAGAATAAGAACAGTGCCAAATCAATTCGCACCTTTAGTTCTCGACATTGTATACAAAGATCAACTTGACAGACCTAAACAATGTTAATTTCAATGTTGGATAAAGCGTTCAAAGATGACACATGACGGTATATTAAAATATCTGGTGCCGAGGCTAAGTTTATGACGGTAAGAGCAAATGAATATCTTACACAAAGCAAAGGTGTGCTCAAATGATAGAATACATTATCAACAATGCATACTTTTGCGTTGGAACCAGAGTCTATCAACAAATAGTAGGTATACCAATGGGAACAGATCCAGCCCCATATATTGCCAACCTTTATTTACATTATTATGAATCAAAATGGATGGAAGAATTGGCAAAAACAAACTTCACAGCTGCAAGAAGATCATATTCTCACACAAGAAGATTTATAGATAACCTGTGTACTTAAAAATGGAGATGAAATAAAGGGAAATTGGCAAAAACATATATCCAAAAGCACTAATATTAAATCTGGAAAATGAAAGTGATACAAAAGCTACTTTCTTTGATCTGGATATAGAAATAAAGAACATCCAGTATGTAACAAAAATATTTGACAAGAGAGACCAGTTCAAATTTGATATTATCTCCTACCCTGATCTGACAGGAAGCATTCCTGAGAAACAAGCATATGGAGTTTGTATCGGACAAGTTATACGTATTGCTAGAAACCCCACACTTTTATCGATTTTGTCAATGGAGTCAGAACTGGCAAAAACTACAACACAAAGGTTATAAAAAACAACAACTACACAAAACTCTGTTAAAATGTTTCCAGAGATATGACAAAATACCTAATAAATACAACACTTACTCAAGAACATTAGTCAAATTGTGTCAAGATGGAGTTTGAAATGACAAAGTGTAATTCTCAAAGTGTTTAGAGTGGAAAGAGGGAAAGTACCCAGGGTAAAGTATACTTAACCGACCGTCCGTCCGTAAACTTTTGCTCGTTAGCGCGAGATACCGTCCACAGTTTTCAAGTTAGCCCAATATAACTTTCAGGACTTGCAGGGTGTATGAAACTACGGCAATTTCGATATTGGTGGCGCCACATACATTATTATATAATACAGGGGTCAAAATGTGAAAATCTCGTGAACACTCTGGCCTCTTTAATTTTTGGCGGATCTTCAACAAATTTGGTGATATAAATGGGGAGGAGGCCCTTTGATTCCAGAATATTTTTTACTTTATTATTCCTGCAAATATCTTATACATAACAAACCTTTTTTTTTTTTTTTAGATATGTTGAAATATCAATTACAATGCAAGTTTCGGTGACATATGGGAACCAGGTTCCAAGGTAGGAGACACAAAAGGCTAAAGCTGTGACATAAACACAATCAGCCATCTTTTTTGGTTTATTAACCCTTCCTTGATCAGAATCAGATTGAGCCAATAGCTTTCATTGGTGCCACACCCACCCCGCACCAATCAAAGTTGCAAACCTAAGGCATGTATCGTGATAGGTCTTATCAGTGTTTCTCAGCATAAATGTTGTCTATCAACATGAAATTTACTTCAAAATAGTATTAAACAGAGATGACAATTTATCTTCCGGGTGCTTTTGAAGACCCCCTCCCCCGCCCAATGTAAATTGTCGAGGCGCAAAGGGTTAATATTGTGGGCTTTGTGTGTGTGTGTGTGTGTGTGTGTGTGTGTGTTGTGTGACCAAAATTCTGATAAAATGGATCAACCTTAGATGAAGCGGCCTTTGTTGATCCAGGACAGATAGAGCTTTGAAATTTTCAGGGTCTGTTCATCTCCTTGCTTGCTACGAGGAGCAATAAAAATGCTTATTTTATGCATTGGTCTAGGTCACAGATTTTGCCAAAAACTCCAGATTTCACTTGAATCATATTTTCAGACATAATTTTACAGTACATGTCCTTATTTTGCATTTGCAGCCCTTGTGACATGCCGGCAAAATCACACATATGAGCCATGCCAGCGTAAGAAAATTTGTGCTCTCAACCTCAGCTCTCATCAGTGGCATTTCATGGTGCTGCAAGCCTTTTGTCCTCTTCATCTACAAACCACCATGATGTGATTTTACATATGCAAATTGTCTGTATTTTACTCATCAGAATTAATGTAATAAATGAAGACAAATGATTTCGCCACATGGTGTCAGAGAGATTTGTAAAAGGATGCATTGTGCAGTATGACCCATGTGAAGGTGGCAGCGCACATGTAATGATATGGGCAGTGATCACTGAGCACTAGCGGGAAGAACTGACCTGATCAGGGTGAACGGCATCCCCAACATAAAACTCCATTTTCTCGTACCTAAAAATTCTCCAAAATATTGGTGCCAAAATTTATGTCAAGATAGCCAAGATATCCTCATCCAACGAGAAGCAAGAATGCGTATATAAACAACCAAACCGAGACAAAAGTGCATTTCACGTCCTTTTCCTTGCAGACAGTGTCATGTTGACAGAGAAACGTACTGATCCATATGGTCCCAATTTTTAAACAATTATTTTTTTCCTTGCAAAATGGGCCTGCGGCACTCTAATACCCTTTGCTATTCCATGCTGCTATGGACTTCACTACATGCATATGCCCTTTGAAAAATGCCATACATATGTACTTTTACTCAAAATGGCACATTTTGCAATTGAAAATCTTGAGACTTATAACAGGAAAATCTCCAAGAGCCAAACCAAGAAAATCCCTCCATCCCAACAAATGCCCTTTGCACCATTGTTTTAACACATTTAGGCATTTCCTCACATCCTCCGGTGATACTGCTGATTCACCTTCGGAATGCAAATAGTGTCATTTGTGGGGTCCAGGCCCCGACTGCAGACTACTATCTTCTATTTAATCCACAGGCTGGTATTCCATGATACACAGTTTTGCAGTTATTCTGGCAAGGCTACTAATATGGAGCCTTGTACAATTGGGAATCACAGAGTGGATGCTTGTCACAAAAAACACTTATCTGCTTATTTCAAGAAAGTTAACTGGCCTTGTGAATATGAGTGACTCAATTGACTTCAGATGAAAAAAACCCTGCTATTTGCAAGGTGTGGTTTGCAAAACACTTACTATATCACTGAGAATATAAATAAATGTATGTTTTCAAAACAAGACGTTATTGATGGATATATTCATTTTTCTCCACAAAACGTGCAGTGATCAATTGTGTGTACACAATTTGGAATCACAGAGAGGAAACACGTCACAAAAACACTTATTGCAAAAAAGTTTGGCTTGTGAATTTTAAGTCACTTGACTTGAGATGAAAAAACCCTATTATTTGCAAGGTGTGGTTTGAAAAAAACACTCTATCACTTAGCATATACATAAATGTATGTTTTCAAAACAAGAAGTTATTCCTGGAATTTAAGTGACTTGACTTGAGAAGAAAAAAAACCCTACTATTTGCAACGTGTGGTTTGAAAAAAACACTCTATCACTTAGCATATACAGAAATTTATGTTTTCAAAACAAGAAGTGATTCCTGGAATTTAAGTGACTTGACTTGAGATGGAAAAACCCTACTATTTGCAAAGTGTGGTTTGAAAAAAACACTCTATCACTTAGGATATACATAAATGTATGTTTTCAAAACAAAAAGTTATTCCTGGATATATTCACATTTCTCCAACAAACATGCTGTGATCCATTTTGTGTACACAAAAAGCCACAAAGTTTGAGCTCGGTCACAAGAATGAGTCTTCAAACATCTGCCAGGCATATTCTGACACCATCTGAGCATTTTTCTTGGGGCTACTTCACATATAACTGGTATGAAATGTTTCTGTTTTTCTGTGAGTGATGTGGATGCAAAACAATCACTTTGCAAGTGCCAAAACTATGCCACATACAAGAAGCGACCACTGTGTCATTGCAGTTGACCATAGCAACTTAAAGCAGGATTTCATGAGAACACCCAGCAACACTTGTCACAGCCAGTCAGTGAAACAGAGGACGTATCATCCAGCATTCAAGAAAAAAAAATGGAGATGGAAAAGACCAGAGCTGGGTCCCTATCAGTCACATTCTGATTGCAGTAGATCGCTTGACAACTGCAACTGGACAGCTGTACCATCTATACTTATGAATTGTAGCTGAAAGCCCAGAAAAATAATTTAAGTGAAATCTGGACTTTCTGACCAGACGTGACAACGAACAATGCATAACAAAATTAACATTTTCAGCTTTTTCCAGGCAGCAGGCTACGAGATGTGCAGCTCCTGAAAATTTCAGAATGCTACTTTGGATCCAAAGTTACTGGCCTGTGAGTCTGGCCTCAGAAATCCAACACTAAAAAGTCTCTAAAATTTCCATGACCCCATGCTCTCTTTGGGGGTTATATATTTAATACTCCAGGAAATTTTGACCAAAACGTTTGCACAGCTTCATGAAATAAGTTATCCTGCACATATGTAAAAAAAAAATGTTGGATTTTGAGGGGATCAACTGCGAACCTTTCTGAAAACTAGTTGAATTGACATGCAATTACCCTGTTTTAGCTTTGGAAAAGTGACTCGTTTCTCCTTTGCCAAGTATGATTTTCATGGTAACAGGCTGAAGTTCTCTAGGGAGCAGAGACTGCTACTGGCCAAGCTGATAATGATCCACTTCCTGGTTGGTGTCTCAGTCTAGGGGTGCAGAAGAGATAGAACACTGAACTTGGTCTGCTTTAGAGGCAAGGTGGTCAGAAAAGGATTCAAGAATTTCCAAGTGCAAGACATACGGTGTAGGCTATATGTATGCACACAGCTGCGCATCATGCTCCAGTGCTTGTCATGCTTCACTTTCCAGACAAAGATCTTTTTTCTTTCTTCCTTCTTCTTTAAGAGTACAAAAGACACCTGCTTCACTTTCCAGACAAGGATTCAATGGTGTATTTATTCTTTTTTCTTTTCTTCCTTCTTTTTTAAGAGTAGAAAAGTCACATACAATTACTGTGACACCACATATATACCTGAACAATATGAGACATGCATATTAATCTCCCACTACAAAGCACCGGGCTCACACCTGTCAATCATGAAGGCTATATTGGCATAATAGCTAGACAGATCTAGACACTCCTTTCTCACAAAATTAGTGTCTTTAAAAGAAATTTAAGTTTACAAATACCAAAGTCATATTCATTTCGTGCTTCCTAAATCTGTTACAAGAATAAATTTCCATCTGCCTGTACTAAGTACATGCAGTGTTGCCAACCCTCCTGAATAATTTCTGAGGCTTCCTAAAATTCAAGCATATGCTGTCTGCCGTCCTGACTCCCGAATTACCCCAAGAATCTCACCAAAATCACCACAAAATTCATTCTGGAAAAATAATATGGTAAATTTTTACAAATCCGTTTTTCACAGTAATACTTTCAAGGCAAATCAAGCTGCTGTGCTTCTAGCAGCTTGTTTAGCGCTCATGCCACCACTCAAACTTGAATCCAAGTACCCTCAAATGCCCCATGACCCTCCCCCCCCCCCCGTAGATATTCGCGGCTTACGCTGGCCATTTCATAATCTCCCGGAAATATACAACAATGTAAGTATTCTTAATTTCCAAAACATTGGTAATATTATTTGCTTCCCCCGAAGAGGCAGCGGCCGTATAGCGAGACGAGACTATGGCTACTGAAATAAACAATTATGCAGTTGATTAACCTGGTCTGCTTTGGAGGCATGGTATGTCAGAAAAGGATTGAAGAATTCCCCGGCAGTGCAGGCTATATGTACGTTTACAGGCAGCTGTGCATCATACTACCGTGCTTGTCACGCTTCATTTTCCATACAAAATAAGTTTCACTGTAAAAGAACTGTTACATAGTCCAGAGGTTCCAAGTTAGTTTCTCCCAAGGAGATGTTCCTGATTTATCAGTAGGAATTCAAGGAATTCAGTTTGAGTCACGGTATATTATTTCCCCGGTGTCATTTTTTTTTTGGCATGCTTTTTCCATTGAATATGTTGACACAAACATTGGGTTGTGTATGTGCTTTAATGATCTCTTTAACGGAGAAGCGTGAAGGAAATTCGAGATGAGTCTGTTGTGTCACGAGAATATGCGTATGGCAAGAGCATAGGAGTGCTATGCGAGGATACCACACATCACAAAGTTACAATTATTGTGATGATCGTGTCGATCATGTTATAATGTGTAACAGAGTCCATTTTGTCACAGCATTCATGAAGAAGTCTCATCGAAAGAACAAAATTGACCATCGTTGGACCATAACTGCCTCAATAGTTTTTAGACGTGACGGAATGGCTGCTTTCAATCGCTTGTTTCATCAAATCATTTTTAATACAGAGACAATTATTGTAACATGCAAAACCATAATACATTTTGACTTTTGCATACTTTATTGGGCCAAGAAACTCATAGAAAATGTAAAAATCAATGAAACATGACCATTTGAACAAACTTGGTAGAGACCCACCTAAGATACATTCCCATCAAGTTTGAAGTGACTCTGGTTTACGGTTTCAGAGAAGCTGAAAATGTGAATTTCCATTGCAATTTTAATTGACTTGTACAGTAAATCAATAGGAATGCATGCGTTATCCGACAAGTACCCGAACTGAAAAATCCTTCAAAATCAGGGTTCAACAGTATCAGTAGTTAGTGTACAACTTTGTTTACCCCTCCTACATGCTACATATCCACTACAAATCTTCTCAGTGACAGTTTTGAGGAAGTTAAAATAGCCTCAAGACACAAAAAATCGTTAAAAAATAAAAAAACTGAACCTGATGAACTGTCCTGGTTATTGCCGAGGCCTGGCAAAATTTCAAAAGGTCCTTTCTGTGAGAGACAGTTTAGGTTTAATAAAAAACAATATGTTTAATAATAAAAGGTCACATTTTATTCTAAAAGTCACAGTGTTTTCCCCTTATGTATTGGTGGTCAAAGGCTTGGACTGAAACCTGATCTGTTCATGACATGCACGTTTCGGTCTTCGAAATCTACAAATATGACCCGATCTCCAAAAATACAATAATAATAATAATAATAATATTAATAATAATAATAATAATAATAATAATAATAATAATAATAATAATAATAATAATAATAATAATAATAATAATAATAATAATAATAATAATAATAATAATAATAATAATAATAATAACAACAATAATAATAATAAAATTACAGTGCTACCTCTTACACAAATTAGGGTCTAGGCCTTCCTAGAATTGACCCTATGAATTTTCCAAGCAAGGTTTTTTTTTGTTTTTTGTTTTTTTTTTGTTTTTTTTTAGATTTTGCCAAAAAATCAGCAAAAATTTATAAAAAATGTAAAAATCACTGCATCATAACCATTTGAACAAATTTGGTAGAGACCCACCCAAGGTACATTCCCATCAAGTTTAATGCGAATCTGACTGAGAAGTCCAAAATGTGAATTGTGGACAGATAAAAGACAAGGATGCTTGGAATTTAACTCCAAGTGAAAGCGACTTTTTTGTGAACATTAAAAAAAAAACAACCTAAAGTGACATACCAAAATATCTGTTATCACCAGTACAGTATCCGAGAAACTTTCCCATATGACCTGACTCTTCGATATGCACCAGATGTGCTTTGTGACCATGCTCTGGTTGTGCGGGGTAAAAAAAAAAATTATCAAATGCACGCCCCATAATTTACAATCTGCTCATTGTGCTCCATGACTTCCGCATGGTCCAGCAGCTCCACATCTAGAAGACATTCAAACACGAATTTCTGCTTGTAACAGTAAGTGAAAATTTTGCTTGCTTTTTTTCCAATTTTGTGTGAGTTAAATGTTTATAATCTATAAATATAAACTATAATGCTGAACCATGTTTACCTTACAAACATATATTATATATTGCAATATCGGATGTGAGGAGATAGCATGTGTGCTGAATTTGGTGTTTTCTCAAGGTAGGAGCGTTTCCAATTATATAATAGTAGGGGCCACGTTACGTCTAATGACATCAAATGATCAGGTTACACACACGCTGCGGTTACAGTCATTCAAACATAAACTATATATCCGCGTATAATTTATAACGAAAAGTTTATTTAATGAAATTTTTATTCAAACTACATTTAGTACATATGAGCTCACAAGAGAAACAAAATTGATCAGTATGTGTCTTTCTGAGGTTGAAGCTCAATTAGCATCTGTTTCACGTTTGTGTATGCTCACTTCCAGACCCAACATCTGTCAAGCCAATAATAGTCGGGGGAGGGGGTTGGGTTGGTGGGTCATGGGGCTGAACCTGGATCCAGCGGATAAAGTTTTTTCTTTGCAGAACCTGGTAGCCTAGGTAGTCCCATTCAAGAATCCAGTTAATGACCGTGCGTCACTGTTGAGCATTTCGGGGAATATGCAAATTAAAGCGGCCATTACTTAAATTCAGTTTTTTTAGCAATGTTTCAAGAAGTAAGCATGCTAGCAAGATGAAATTTGTGTCTATACGAATCTTTTCTCGGTCAAAGAATCAGATGAGACCATTCTTGAAGAGCTGTAGTGATTACGTAATACAGAATTCGATATAGTCGCTGGGCAAGGTATGCCGACTCATCAAAATACAGTTTTGCCTTCAAATTACAAGTTTCCTGTGAAGGAATGTTATCTCTCTCGTCATTGTAGGGCACTAAGGTGCCATCTTTAAGAAATTAACTCCTTTATGACAGGAAAACGCACCGCCTTAGGGGTCATGACAGTTGTCACGCTTAGCGGCGTTTGACGTGTGTGTGGGGGGTGGGGGGTGGGTGGGGGGGGGGTGTGTGGGGAGGTCATCACCTAATAGGGGAGATCTGGGTTAGTTCTTAATTTTCCTGAAGGTGGTGCTGCCCATCCTGTTCATGGTTGACCGCCCACATCTTGTGGTCACTTTCCATGACCCTCACTTTTTTTGCATAGATTAACATGGAGAATTAGCACATATAAATGTAACCTCTCCATATATTGTCAAATAAGCATTAAATTGTCATTTTATCACATCTGGATGTATTTGAAAGATAACAATATGTACTTCAGGTAGAATAGATGATGATAATTCTAAAAATCGTTCTCATATGCAGGGTGAAACTTTCAGGTTCACTGTAATGTAATGGGCTTTGCTGACGCACCTGACCCCAAGTGGCATGGGTTGCTAGGTGTCAAAAACATGCATCAGGGGATCAAAATGCTGTGTCAAGAAATTAAACCAAATCCAGATCACCCCTATTTGCACACAAAATACAGAGGTTGCCACAATACCATCACTATATTGTCGGAATGTTATTGGCACATTTATAGAATCTTATTATTAATTTGATTATAGATATATGCCAACTGTGTCTTTGAACCAGAACAGGGCCTCTTGTCCTGCACTTTGAATGAACAATTTGAATGAATGTTGCAAAGAGGTTTGAAAAAAAAAAATTAAACCCTAGTCAACAGCTTTTTTTGGTGCACTCTGAACATTAAGCATCCTGAGTGTGCTCAGGAAAGCTGTTAATTAATATAGAACCATAAGTGTGGTCTATGGAAAACCGTGGACCACACTTGTGGCTCGGTTATTTCATCAAAACAAATGAAACTGAAAGTGTCAGGATAATGGATGCGCCCATATTTTGTGAGAGAGTGCTTCCATCTGGTAGTAACGCAGTAAACCAGTTGTTTAGCTGAAGAGGATTCCCAATCAGTCACCTAAGTGAATGGGACTGTTGACTTCAGGGGCCATATCACTTGTCACGCTTAACGGCATTTGACGTCAGACCTTTCGACCCCCCACCCCCACCCCTCCCCTTAACGTCAAAAGTCATCTTCGTGACACGCAACAGATCTTCCCCTTGTGCATCATGATGAGTCTGCTCTAGACCATTATAGTTGACCTATTAATACACAAGCCTAGGACTGGTCTTCTATTAAACTTGGTATCGGGCCTATTTACCATGAAGCCCGACAACGAGTTTATATATTTCCTCTTATAATCATTGTTTATTTATTTATATTGAGCAACATTTCACCTCCAATCTTTATGATGCAATCGCGGGCTTTGTCTCTGGCCTTAGCCAGAGAGCAAACGTTGGTCAAGTAGGCGTGCTTTTGCTGAATATAAGTAAGCGAACCATAAAAATTAATGTGGATTTAAGGATAGCAGAGAGAAATTCATCGCGCAACTTCAAACGCATAAATTTGTAGCTGCCCATGTAGACCTGAATATTTTTTTGGCAATAAAGCCTGTGTAGGCATATGCAATTAAGATAAAAATAAAAGTCTTTGCGCACTATAAATCATTTGGACTGAGTCAACAACTTGCCTTGGTGCACTTTGCGCACTGTGCACAAAGAGCGCCGAGAAAAGCTGTAGACTGAGACCACGATTTCTGAAACTGAATTCAGACTATAGGCATGCTGGTACATGAATGAAAGGTCTTTCTACGTAGAATATAAATATCAAATTATCTCGTGGGTATAAATCATCTGCACCACTAAAGTCACTTATAGCAGGGAAAGAGATATAATTATTCTTTTTTCGTGTAGACACAAATTTCATCTTGCTAGCATGCTTACTTGACATTGCTAAAAAACTGAATTTAAGTAATGGCCGCCTTAATTTGCATATTACCGAAATGCTCAACAGTGACGCACGGTCATCAACTGGATTCCTGAATGGGAATACCTGGGCTACCAGAATATGCAAAGAAAAAATATTATCCGCCTGATCCAGGTTCACCCCCAAATGAACTTTTGGCTCCCGGACTATAAAGTAAGAAATAAAACACAGAGTACTGTTACGCAAAACTTGAAACCACCTCTACACAATCATGAAATGTTTTCCGACATCGCCTTACTTTTAACTTCAAGGCAACCTCTTAAAACTCAAGACTATCTTATGTCACTAAAGGGACATGGATATACACTGAAACCGATGAACGGTCCTGGTTATTACAGAGGCCTGGTAAAAATTCGAAAGGTCCTTTCTGTGAGAAACAGTTTCGGTTTAATAAAAAGCAATATTTAAATAAAAGGTCACATTTATTCCAAAAGTCACAGAGTTTTCCCCTTATGTATCGGTGGTCAAAGGCTTTGCTGAAACCTGATCTGTTCATGGCATGCATGTTTCTGTCTTCGAAATCTACAAATATGACCCCATATAAAAAAATCATTTGAACATATTTTTACACCATATTGATTGAACTTGAATATCAACTTGTCATTTGTTAGTACACAGAAAAAAAAAATACAGAGATTTGAAGTGTTCAAAATAGTCTTCAAAATGTCCTGTCCATGACAAAATGCTGCTATGACATGCCTTGGCTTTAACCATATAGCTACAAGTAGGCCTAGTTTCTGATGTATCGCCTATATTATGTAACATGTTGCATTATGCGGCCCAAGTTGTGCATGGAAACAATATTAACCACATGGACCGTGTGATGGCTGAAGGAAAACAATATGGTGACAAAAGAGGGCTGCTAGTTTCTTAGTGTGATAGTAAATAATTAGGCCTAAGGCCTACCCAATGAAAGAGCCCAGCTAGGGTACACTAGTAAAACCTTTTAGCGGCAGATGGGAAATTTTCCGCAGCAGGCTGCGGCATCCAGCGGCACTGCCGCTCCCTGCCGCAGAAGATAAGTAGGGGCTTTTTGGGATCAGCTGCACACACCAACAAGCAACGGCACTCCGCGGCAGGTCCTTTTTGATTACATTTCTGCCGCTCTGTGCCGCTGTCTGCAGCTCTGCGTTGCCCTATGACAGTCTCTGTCGCAAGTCTTTAAATGCTGTCTGCTATTAAATGTAAAATAAAAAATTGGGTGGAACCTACTGCCAATCAAGTAACTAAAGAGTAATTAATCAAATGTTTCCATGTATATACCAGCTCTTTCAAAAAAAAAAAAACAAAAAAAAAAAAAGAAAAAAAAAACAAAAACCCCATGTTTGATGCATTTTAGCCCAGAATTAGCCGATGGATGATATTCTGTGAAGCTAAAATGGTTTCATTTATTCTTTGGGTAGTGTATATACATAGACACATACATGTATATTCAGAGCAATCATTTGCAATTGTAGCACAGTTGGCCTATCTTTCCAGTCCTATTTACATATACACCAATTATCTTACACACGCACATACATGCATATGCGCATGCACACACACAATCTTGAACACGTGTAACACATGTATATGTTCTTTCTAATAAATACCAGCATCGAATTACCTTGAAACACCTACTCTGCATCACCCAAAAAACAAATAAATGAACGAATGAATAAATAAAGGACTTTTCGTTCTTTTTTCCAATACCTGTACATGCACAGTAAAAGAAAAAATTCAAAAGTTGCTATTAGCTTATAAATGTAAAGGCATGTGCTTCTATTATTCTAAAGAATAATTATGTCGGTGTGCGAATACAGACATTCTATATTTCCTAAAGTGTTTTGTCTTTTTGCCTTTACCTTATCTGCCGTTTCTTTAAAAAATGCTTAGATACAGATCTAATTTTAGGTTACCAACACAACACCAAAATAGCTAGGCCACAATACATGCAGTTACCTGCTTGAAAGACTCTTTGGATCTTCTGCAGGAATCAAGAACATGTTACATTGGATAAAAAATGTGCAATTCACCCTTTCATGATTAGTTAACCATGTCCTCGGTTCATCGTGCATTAGGCGGGCTTGTGTTTTTTTCATACTCGCACAATAGACGGGGTGGTACACCTGTTTACATTACATACGCTTCCCACCCATCAATCAGTGACACAGCAAAAACCAAATGAGGAAACACTATGAAACAGGGCTTGAAAAAAATTATAAGTTTATATCCGCACTTCATTGTCTGGAGAACTGGATTTAGTGCACCATAAATACTTTTAGTGCAAGAAAAAAAATGGGTTACCAATGGGTCACCACTTTGAAATTTCAGGAGGCCTGAACTCAGGTTTTCAGCTGTGTTAATTATTTTGAATCCTGTTAAAGAACCCATTGGATACTTCGGTGTCGAACAGACATATAGAGTACTTCCATTTGAATTGTTTTGCTGGAATGTATAGTTGCCTGAAGTTCCATACTGAACAGTTCATCCCTTACTACATATACTAATATTATTGTTCCTGTACAATCATATAATGGAATACATGCATGTCATACATGATAGATATGCACTTGCATAACATGCATAAAGCTCAATTTGTTTCTAAATATGTTTATGATAACATTTTAACATCTCAGAAGTGTTCCTTGGTCTATAAAGTTAGGTTTGATATCATTCTTGTGGTACATATTTCAAAATGCAATGGTATGTGGTCACCATCAACATTTTTTATCAGAACTTGGCTGAATGATAATGGAAGCTGGACAAACACATACACACACACAAACACACGTATGTATATATATATATATATATATATATATATATATATATATATATATATATATATATATGTATATATATTTAGTGAAACTTGTCTTTGGACACCACTGTGAGGAAAGACCTCTTGGCTATTCAGACCGTGTTTACCATATTCCATTTGCCATTTTTCCCATGTTTTTCACCTCTATTGAGAGACCACCTGCCTAATGCGACCATATTATCGCCTGACCTAGAGGCAGTCTCTCGAAACAGGTTTTACTGTATACACACACACACACAAATTATATTTATATATATATGTATATATATATATATATATATATATATATATATATATATATATATATATATATATGTGTGTGTGTGTGTGTGTGTGTGTGTGTGTCTGTGTGTGTCTGTGTGTGTGTATACACAAGATATCTAATTACCAATTAGCCGCCGGTACTTTCGGACCTGTATCCACTATCGGGGCAACCTTCTCCACTAAGCTCGAACTTTGACTCAGTGGGGGCTCTTGGCTCCTACGCCCAGTGCTGCTAATTAATTCATAGCCTGGGGGTGACTTAAGTGTCTGATGCAATATTCCTAATCTGGGGCCCACCACCGCCAACAACTCTTTATTTTAAGGTATTGCATTTACACTTTTAGGTAATGCTCTCACTGGAATAGTCCCAGTATATACTTTACATTACATCATTCGACAAATTAACGTTCCGGTAGCACTAATCACATATATATTTGGACACTACCTTTTCAAAATATCCACTTGGGACTCACTTACAGCACGGACTTGGCTGTCATTATGAAAATTGTGGATTCCGCATGCAATGGTTTGTAAATAAGGATAGTTTTGAGGTGATCTTGGGGTGTGTGGGTGGTGGTTATAATATATGAAACCACAAGTATATATTTTGCAAATATTTCACAGCATCAATAATGATATGATATGATATGTGCTGTGGTTGCAATTCACTTTGGTATCTAAATAAATGTATTTTTGTGCAAATGCCCCCCACTGCACAATGTTCAAAATGGCGCTTATCAAGGTGCATGATTTGCCGGCTCAAGATATGGTGTGGCATTAGGATTTGTAATTTACAAAGTCTACTGTTTCAGACACAACCGAGCTGGCAGATTAAAGTTAAGATAGTAAGTCTTGTTTTAAAAGTATTTTAAGAACCGTTTGCCCTGGTAACTCGGAAGCATGGACACCTGGAACCTAGCGAAATATTACGATGGCGATTACTGAAAAAAAACTTTGACTTTACTTAGAAAAAAACCCCGGCAAACGACGGCCACTTTCTCAATAAATTGTTAATCAGGGAAGGGTGGCTTGAAACTTTTTTTTTGTTACATAAAATCTATTTAGGGTCGGGCCTATTCATTAGGGTCGGTCAGGTTACTGGAACCATACATATTTTTGTTTTGGCCTTAGGTAACTCTGACATTTGTTGAAACGTTTAAAATGGTGATCTTTCCACTTTTACTCATTATTTCCTTTACATCATTTTAAATTGTTACCTGGGCAGAGCCAGAGGTACTTGTACACATAGATACATGCACAGGTAAAAGACTTCAGTTTACTTTTGTTAGGGACTTAAGTGTGAAACCTAAATTTAAATGGTACATGGCACAAGAAGATGAACATGTGCTAAATCGAGAAGGAAATGTTGACAATATATAAAAAGTTTGGATAAGTGTAATCATAACTGTTATGTAATGGCAGTTACAAGCCTCAGTATACTTACAAACAATACACTAAGTAATGCAGGTAAACATCTAAAATAGATTGGGTGGGCAGCGAGTGCCACGTTCAATGCACCCAGATAATCACACCTCATATGCACTCTGAGATCCATGAAACTGGATGACTACGCTACTAACTAATGAATGTTCATATTATTTTGCCATCTAAGAAACGCAAGAGGGGAGAATTACGAGGGCAGAGATACACGTTCTGGTATCATCGTTTACTCGTAATCACATCTGCAGACTCATGCAGTGGCGGTGTCATCCGGTAGGATTGTGTACGACATAGGCCATAGAAAATGTTTATACAATCTGCTCATACATGTAGCACTGAAAAAAAAGAGACACGAATTATATAATGTTTTTCTGTGTTTTTCTTCTTGGACATGATCACACTTCTACTGTGACCTCATGCAGTGGCGCTGCCATGCGTGTAGCATGGTAGGAAAGAAACATGAATTATATATAATTTTACTGTCTCTTTTGGGGGGCATGATCACTGCTCTATTGTGACCTCGTGCAGTGGTGCTGCCGCTGTCTGGCGGGTGCTGTGCATCCTCTAGACCTGAGGATGTAGTATGATGCTGAACTGGAAGTATATCGCCCAGGGACTGTCCATACCACACCCAATGAATCTTGTATGGGGTGTCCTTTGCAAATATCTTCCCGTTCCAGAACCAGCAATCCTTTATTCTATGATAATTGCGGATCCGGTTGTACACTAGTTAAATTGTTTGTTTTCATGAATACTAATGCATTTTAAAATGTATTCACCAAAGCAAATCAGTCTTGTGTTGAAATTTAGCCATAGAAATTTAAAACAGGGATATATGTGTAAGCAGGTGACATATATATCCCTTGAGAAAACAAAGGAGGCATGGTATAAATATCTTTGAAGTTCACTGCTTTTGACCAAAGCATGGAAGGTTTACTCATGAAAATCCAGTTCTTTCACCACAGAGCTGCTGAATGCTCAGTCACATGTGATGGTCGAAAGAGCAACCTAAGATGGGATTTTTGGTGGGGTCAGTTTCCACATAATTGTCTTGGAAAGCTGCCAATGATGGAGTACAGTTTGTCTTTGTCACATCTGGTAAGGAATCATGGTTGGGCAGGTCCAGTGAGACGCACGTGGAATGCAGCTGCGATTTTGCCTTCATCTTTGTCCTCCTTCCCTGCATGCCCATAGAGGAGACCAAATGAATGGAATTCAGACAAAAGTTTGTCTGGGTTTTTCATTTGTAGCCCATTAAATTTTCTGAGTGTTATTCGAAGAGGCTCCATAGGCACTGGTTTGTCACAAGGTAGAACGTCTGGAAATTCAGACAAATGAAGAAAGTAACTAGAAAAGATGATTTGCTGCATAGCAAATCAGTGTGTGTGTCTTCAAAGCATATTGGTATGGCAATGTACAACTATTCCATAACACAGGAGTAGAAGTTGGAATGGCACCTCTATCTATTACAGCTTTGAAGTTATTCAAGATTTAAAATTTCTAATGGTGCTATTTAGCATAATTCAAATTGCTACAACTTTTGTTTTAGATTCATTACATGCCCAATGGTCAGTTACCCCCTAGTAGAAGTTCAACTGACATGAACATGAACCAAATCGGATGAAAATTTACCAAGTTATGGCAAGATGAAACTTTCAAAGGGCCAAATGACCTTGACCTTTGCCCTTTTGAGGTCATGTGTTCTTATAAAAATGTGCAGTGTTGCAATACCTACAATTTGAGTCTAACATGATTAGAATTGGATGGAAAATAGCCAAGTTGTGACTGGATGAAACTTTCAAAGGTTCAAATGACCTTGACCTTTGACCTCTAGAGGTCACATATCAATTTTAAATTATGCAGGGTTACAATAGCTACAATTTGAGCCCAACATGATCAAAATTAGATAAAAATTGACCAAGTTATGGCTAGGAGAAGGCCACCAAGGAAAGTGGCCTTTAACCTTGAAATGACCTTTGACCTTGAGATGACCTCTACCTGAAATGAACCTTGACCTCAAAAATGACATTTTGGCTTAAAATTGAACTTTGACCTTGATATGACCTTTGACCTTGACATGACCTTGACATTTGAGATGACCTTTACCTTGCTATGATCGTACTCCTATACACTCGGAACCACATCTACTATAGTATATAAGATATTGAAGATTTAAAACTTTAATTAGCCCTCATTTGCATAATTTTTAAAAGCATGACCTCTCAATATAAAAAGGCCAGACTTTATCCATAGAAGTATAATTGTGCTAAGTTTGGAGTTTCTACATGTAATACTTTTCAAATGAAATGTCGGACAAATTTGCCGGTAAAGAAAGAAAGAAAGAAAGAAAGAAAGAAAGAAAGAAAGAAAGAAAGAAAGAAAGAAGAAAGAAAGAAATGATTTGCTGCAAAGCAAATCAGTGTGTGTGTCTTCAAAGCATATTGGTATGGCAAAGTACACTATTCCATAAAACAGGAGTAGAAGTTGGAATCGCATCTCTATCTATTATAGCTTTGAAGTTATTCAAGATTTAAAATTTGTAATGGTGCTATTTAGCAATTTAAATTGCTACAACTTTCATTTTTAATTCATTAGGTGATTAGGTGCCAATGGTCAACAACCCCCTAGTAGAAGAACAGACAGACAGACAGACAGACAGAAAGAAGGAAGGAAGGAAGGAAGGAAGGAAAGAAAGAAAGAAAGAAAGAAAGAAAGAAAGAAAGAAAGAAAGAAAAGTGTGTGTTAACACACACACACACTTTAATGATAGAATGCATGAGCAGGGATCTTGAGCATTTCCTGAACTGTGTTATTGTATATAAATAATGTAGCCCAAAATGTTTTCTTTAAGAGCCACTGTACTGACTGGTGTCCAGAAAGAAAACATTAACTTATAATTAAATTACCAAACATACATAGCCATTCAATCAATGCAGCCAATGTTTATATGACAAAATTAACTCATTCAGTGATGAACCCAAAGGATATGCTGTTTGCTTCTTCTTTCAAATTTGCATTGCTAATACAATGTGTGAAACAAATAAAAAAGGTCAGAATATCACAAATCATGAGCAGATATAATATTCTATTATGATTGTCAGAAATTTTAAATCAGAACCCCCTAATTTAAAAGATAAGAATACTCAGTATATCCCTTTGATACAAATTTTACTGACAGTAAATGAAGACTTCTGTCCTGAATGAGTCAAGGCATGCCGCATTTTCAAAGGGTCATTTTGATGTCACATCTTGTAAAATATATACCAGGATTATGGCTTGTTTGCAATTTAATTGAGATCTGACACCCCTGTAAAAATGTCCCACAGGTCTTACGATGTTGATAAAGGCTGTGGATTATGAGTGAAATCTATTGGGGGTAATAAAATACACATCAACTTCAGGAGGAAAGGGTAGGGTTTATTTTGATGTGGTTACGCTTGCCAGGACTTTGGAATAAGCTGGCCATTTGATACCAATCATTCACTGTCACTGGTCATGTGTGTTTGGTGGGGTGGCAGACACATAGCAGGGCCAGCTCCACAGCTATATAACATATTGAAGATTTAATTAGCCCTCATTTGCATAATTTTGAAAAGCATGACCTCTCATTATAAAAAGGCCAGACTTTATCTATAGAAGCATAATTGTGCCAAGTTTGGAGTTTCTACGTGTTATACTTTTCAAATGAAATGTCGGACAAATTTGCCTGTAAAGAAAGAAAGAAAGAAAGAAAGAGAGAAAGAAGAAAGAAAGAAAGAAAGAAATAAAGAATTCCTAGTAAAACAGAAAAGTGTGTGCTGACACACACACTTTAACTAACACTTACTGGCTGCTTCAAAGTGATGTCTTCATCCAACTGCATAGCAAAGTTCACATGAAAAATTCGGGTTCTCCCACCATATTATGTAGTTGAGGTATTAGCAGGATAACCACAGATGAGAAGACGATGATGTAAAATTTATCAGTCCTGTAATTGCAGTTCCTTTTGCATACAATACAACAGACTCTTGTGCCTGTCTCCCCTCCTGATTCACAAAGATGTTTGTTTGGTTATGCCTCAAGCGCAAATCCTCCAAGTGGTCCCTGTTGTCTCTGCTTGTTGGGTTTTGTTGGGACCAAAAAGGGCTTGAGTTCATCCCCTCACTTTAAACCAATAATAATATAGAAAAAACTAGGTGATATGTCAAAAAGACTAAAAGGGTTGTATCTTTCCTTGAAATATAGGGTTATGATAGTATAATTGACAGGATCAAGAGAAGGGACACACAATTTGCACACTGACCACTGAAAATATGTTAGTTGTCAAAGTGCGTTTTTCAACACGTACTACATTATTCTGTCAAGATTACACAATGAAAGAGCCTGGAATACATATAATATAAAAGGGATGCCCTACAATTGTGAGCAGCATGGAATCAAATATCTTTGGATGTGTGACACAAAACATACCACTGTTTATATGTGAGCGACAACCTAGCTGGAGGGAGATACTTACAGAAGGAGTCCTGTGAGGATGTTATATAAGTACATTAGCGTGGAGTATACAGTTATGTACTGACATGAAATAAATGAGTCCATATTTCCTATTATGAATATCATACTTATAATACATTCTAGTGAGCTATGACAATCAAGTATGACTTGCTTTAAATACATTGTATTATACTTGTGATGGGAGGGTTCTGGGCATACCACTCATGTCTGTAAGGCTGAATGATTTTCCTGTGCTGCTACAGCCTGTCGTATTAATTCTTTCTCATCATCATCAGATCACATGCATGAAAAACTAAATTCAGACTCTCTGGAATCATTATGCTCTGCTCTATCTGCCATGACTCTTGGCTTATTGAAGACACTCTGGCTTATAACACATTCACCCTAGCGAGGGGGCTGCGTTTGTGACATCACCAATGCTCTCCCAGACAATTCCCGCTCTTTCATGTAGCAAATGTGGCACACTTTTGGAGCTAAAAAAACAATATTCCAAAATGAAATTTAACATTTTGGTTTCCAGATATCATTTCTAACCACCCTAAACATCAACTTTCTAACTTGTGGTACCCGTTCAATCAAGATGACCTTGAAACATATTTTCACCAAAGGTTTGGTGATAGTATCATGACAATTCTAGCAAAAATACATGTATTTGGCAAATCAATCTACAAAATTATCTATTGCAGAAATATGTATAGGGGTGCAAAGTTCATCTTCCAGGCTTCAACTCGTGGTTGAATGCACCTTTCTGGTTTCTTTAGGCTGTAGAGTATTGTATTCTCATACTATAATTTTACCTGCTCATCTGCCCACTTGATTTGTTTATTCTTCCAGGTCATTTGCAATCAACTACAGATCTTGTAAATAAAATCGTCATGGATCCTTTCAATTTGCGAGTAGAGCCCACAAAGCAGCTCCTTCTGGCAGTGTATTTTGGTGACCTGCACCGTATAAATGAACTCCTTGACGCAATGGTGGGGGATACTGTTCTCGACATAAATGTACAGCTAACAGAAAATGGTGATACCGCCTTGCATTTAGCCGCACAGAGAGGACACAGTCACTGTATTCAAAGACTTTTGGAAGCTGGAGCCAACCCTGATGTACAGAACCATATGGGCATGATACCATGCATGACTGCAATGCGTTTCTGGCATGTAGACTCAGCAAGAGTACTTCTGAAATGTAGTCATGTGTATGACTTTGCTTTCCTATGGTACTGGCAAATAACCGATAACAAAGCATTCCGCTTGTATAAAGAAGATATTGCTTCTGAAAGAATGTTGGTGAAACTGCTTCTGGTTGCCACCCCAAGCGTCATGGCCTTGTCTTTTGGTGGACATTCCATCAAGGATGTGCTATTCAGGAGGTTTCTGGACCAAGATTTTGATCCACAGTGTATTCAATTGTACCTTTTGACTGGTAACACATTTTCTGCTGCTGAAAAGACTCAGCTTATAGCTGCCACAGCCAACCCCACCATAAGAGAGTGTTTGTCATCTACCAAAGGAGCATCCACTTTACGGCATCTTGCAAGGTTGGCAGTGCGTTCACACCTGAGGCCTACAATTCTGCACAAACTTGACATTCTGCAGAAATCACATACATATCCAGAATGCTTGGTAGAGTACCTTGGATTTGACATGTTATGAAATGAACCTGAATGTGACTCATAAACACTGATAAATTGCATATACAAGAAGACTGGGTGGTCACATGCGACAGGCATTTCAATTTGTATGAATGTCTCCCAACACTGGACACTTTTTTTACACAATTTGACCAGACAGTTCAGGGCTCATGAATGTGCATATCCTCTTGCCCAGGACAAGTGAAATTCCAATCAGGGACAGTTAGAATTACAAAACACTGGGTTTGGGGTCAACTACAAATTTCGGTTTTTGTGTGTGATATTTGCATGAATGGACCAGCCTTCTTGGATAGGATGTCAGTAAAAAGCTGGACTTACTACCCCTGAGGACTTCAACTTAAGGTGGAAGCTGTGAAGCAAGTGGGCAGTGAGACTGGCAACTTTGGATCAATATCGCCTATTTAATTTTTTTCACAAGTACATTTAACCAATATATTTTCTAATTACTTCATATCCATAGGGTTTTTTTGCAGGATTGGAATTTTTTGAGATTTTATAGCAGTCTTTCTGACTTGGTAGGATTTTCACATTTTTTCACGTAGTATTCACACAAAATTGTGTTTTTGTGCACGGCTCTGCTTTAACTTTTCAGTGTAAACAAACGTTTTGAGATGAATTTTCTCATATAAATTTTGTTTCCACATCTGAGTTTTTGGGAGCATGTGGTTTAAGTATCAAACTATCCAAAATATCAAAAAGTGATTAGAAGTTATCCAAAAGTGCTGATTTCAGATCTACCACCTTAAAAAAAGAATTGCAAAGCCCTGCAGGGACATACAACAGGCACAAAGTACATTTTCAAAAGTACTTGCCCTTGGGACATAATTGAGAACAAATTTTCATGTCACTAAACAGAGCAGCAATTCATTGTACCTGATCTTGTCCTCAAGCTAAATCCTGTGAAATTATGCCTCTTCCAGGCTCCCTGTGCTTACTTGTCCATCCACATCAAAGCTTAAAGGCCAACTGTCAACATATCAGAAATGCTAGATATCAACAGAAGAGATCTTACAGAACACACTGGTACATTTTGCCTGTCATGATATGCCTAATTCTTTGTTACAAAATATAATGAAAAGAGGCCCATGGGCAATGCTCTGCTGGCACTGTGGCTATACCAACATCTTCATTTCAAAGTTATATGGGGCTAACTTGAAAACTGTGGATGGTATCGGGTCTCAAGATGTTCATATTTTGACCTGTATATTTCATAATACAATAGGTGGCACCACCAACATTAATGCCGTCATAGATTTTTATACACTGTATAAATTCTAAACGTTATATGGGCCTAACTAAAAAATTGTGAGGTGCGGAGCATTCATATGATGACCCCTATATTAAAATTTGCCATTTAACCTCCACGTTCAACTGAGATCAAAAAGTTGTCATATTCGAAATGTGCGTCCAACATCCAGCTTTCCATACGTGGTATATTTATTCAAATCGGGTAATAACTTTTTGAGTTATTGGAAGAAAAACAATATATTTGGACAATGGCCAAACTCCATAATTACTGAGTCATGGTGTCTCAAAAAGCAGGTCATCAAGTACAGTTTTATGTACAATGCCATCAAATGTAATTGTGATCTAGAGGCGCACTTCTCTTTGCCATTGATGGCCAAGCTACTCCCGCCGTCATAAAATCACCTCTTTCAACTTAAGAGGCATGGTGACCTCACAAATGTAGGTTAAGGTCAATGGTATTTTCTAACGTTCCGCGGCCGTGGTCTATATATTGTATAAGTTTAGCAAGTCTAATCCAAGTACTTTTCCAAATTTGGAATTTTATAGCTTAAAACACATTTTGGCTCATAATTTCTGTCAAATTATAGGTGGCGCCACTAGAATCCCTAGCAACTTAGACTTTGACATTTTCCACAATCCCACCAAATTTGGTGAAGATCTGCCAAAAATTAAAGATGGTAAAGTGTTCACAAGATTGTCCTATTTTGACCCCTATATATATGTATTCCAGGTGGCAGCATCAAGATCGAAAAGAACTTTCAAAATTTTCATACACCCTGTGAGTCCTGACAGTAATATTGGTCTAAGGGATGGTTGAACATTCTAATCAATTTTGAATTATTACTATCATTACTCGGGGGGGGGGGGTAAATGGACATGTACACTTCAACAGATAATGGATTATGGTCATTTGTAAATCAGATTTTGTGGTATTTTGGTATTATTTCTTGGAAGAACCTCATCTTTAAGTACTAAGTTGGGAGGGAGATGGAGGGGGTCTTGAAATGTAGTACCCTAAGTGCTAATTAAAAATGATGATAATGTTGAACCATCCCTAACTTGAAAAACTGTTGATGGTATCACACTCACAACCCAAAAGTTTACGGATGGATAAATGGATGGACAGAATGACCGAGGGACAGGCATGAGCAATCGTATAAGCTCTGCGACCTTAGGGCAGAGCTAAAAAGAGTCTAAAGCAAAGGGGAAGAATTCTGGCCAAACCCCAAGGAAGCCAGTCAAAAATAGTGATTTAAAAAGATTTTGAAGAACACTAAAACTTAAGTGCTTCTTTGAAGAAAACAGGGCACTCAAAACCCAAACACCTCTACAACTTCTGATTATGATGCAATCACTGCTCAGGTACAGACGACCTGCACAAGATCCTAATTTCAAAATATCAAGCACATTCACACCTACTGAGGCTGCTTCAGCAGACCCCAACTCTGAAGGGTTTTCTAACTATCTTAAACATGAGTTGGCCAAGAGTCCCAAAGTCAAACAATCTGTCAAGTGAAGAAAAATTAGGCCTTACGAAACTTAAAGACCAATCAAAACACTGTGATTAAAAAAAGATGATCAGCCAGCCATCCTTATATGAAACACTGATGACTATTCTTTGAAAGCACAAAGCCACTTATCAAACACATATCACTACTTTAGAACTCACTTCCAAACATAATAAACAAGTTAAATCCATCCAAAAAATAAATATGGTGGAAAACAAAAGCATGAATTTAAAACTGATTATCTAGACATATAACAGGACAGAAGAGTACCTAACATATATTTCTACTGAAAATCCACACCGGAGTTCAATACATATACCACCTCTAGTCTGCCCATTACTCACTGCCAAGGAGTGTCCTACATAGCAAATCTCCACCGATGTACTCATTTGTCACTAGATTTCTTAAAACCACTAGTGAAGAAAATTCTCAATTATGTTAAGGACAGCACAGATTTCATGGACAAGATTGAGGCATTACAACATATACCACACAATGGTACCCCAGTCACTTGTGCAATCACTCGACACTAAGATTCCCACAAGGCCTGCAGAGTGTGACCAGAAGTCCATTACACAACAAGAAAAGAAGATTTGCTGAAAAGGGAATCTGTCTGTGTGCCTACAAAAGTAGTAAATAACTGAATGAAAATTTCAAATGTCCAAATGACCTTGACCTTTGACCTCTTGAGGTTCCATGTAAATTTCAAAACGTGCAGTGTGACAATACCTACAATCTGACTGAGCCCAACATGACGGAAATTGGATGCAAATTGACCAAGTTATGGCTAGATCAAAGGTCCAAAGGACCTTAACTTTTGAAGGTTACATGTTAATTGCAAAAATATGCAATGTTACAATACCAACAATTTGGGTAAAATATGGTCAAAATTGGATGAAAATCCAGAGAGTTATAGCTTGATGAAAATTTCAAAGGTCCAAATGACCTTAATCTTTGACCTTCAGAGGTCCCATGTAAATTACAAAAATGTGCAATGTTACACACCTATGGATTGAAGTTGAAATCTGCCGCCTCAAACTGCCACTTTCATCACTAACTTAGTGGACATAATAAAAGAACACACAGACAGACAGCGCGCAGCAGAGTTTATAAACTTCCCCAGGCTTGTCCTCACATGTAAAAGTTTTGAATTTAACAGCAATCACCCACCTCCATATTGGTGGGACCTCGAACAGTTAAAAGCTGCTTAGTCCTACACAGATTTGTTTATGGCAGAGCTGGGGTGAAACCGCTTTCTCAGACAGCCACTTTCACTACTAACTTCGTGGCAATTCATTGAGGACATGTTTTGTATATGGAAACACTTTGGAATGGAATGAACAGATTTCTGAACTCGGGTTCCCAAGGTCCAATCCTCTTGCAATCATTTAAAAACGGATATCAAATACATAGGAAAAACCTGATACCATAACAGCGCAAACATGGGCAGTACATTATGCACTTAAGCCACCTGGTGGACAAAAAATATATTATATACCAAATGCAACTTCTACTTCAATCCTGTTATGGTCAGAATGAGATTCTAATCAACAGCTTTTCCTGGTTTGGGTTGGGTTCATTTTATATGGCAAGTAACACTGGGAATTTCCATAGGTTGAACTGGAACTATTTACACTAATTTTAAATCACTTTGCCATAGCTGACGACAAACAGCAAGAACCACAATGTTGTAAAGGCGGTTCACATACCACTCTGAAATGGTGTACTGATATGCAGGAGAAACCACTAATAATCTTAATTTTACAACATAATTTGAGATAGGTAAAATCATTACCTTGTAATCAGACAGCTTCACAGACTAGACTCAAAACTTCCAACTTCAGATTCTGTGCTCATCTCTATAGTAGTACCTGATTTTAAAGACCACCTCTTGTAGCAGACCGTATCTTTTAAATACCACCCTTTCATGACACTTGATATTATTTCTCTAATGAATTTAACAAACTTTTCAGACCACCTGTGATATGAAATGTTAAATTTGGATATCCCCAAAGGCTTACAGTTGGGGTATTCTAAAAAAAAATTGCACTCCCTTCTGCCACTGTACTCAGTAGATAGCACTTTTGCTGCAGCACAGCTGCACAATATTGTTACTCTCGTAGGCGCAAGTAAAAACAATTCATGTATTGTTCCGTTTTAAATTTATGCATGAACCTTCCATCTGGATGCTCTGAATAATGGAATAAATGTTCTGGACTTGAAATTATAAATTTTCCACTGAATTGTGTGTTTGCCTTCGATTGGAATTATGTTAACCCCCAGTTGGCCCAATTGTACTCAATTACTTGGCCGAAGTGTACTGGTGAGTTCATCTGTTAACATTTGGCACTTCTGAAGGACTTCATGCATGTTGTCTTTCCCTCATTAAGACGTGACAAAAATTTGAACAAATTACAGATTAAAACTTAGTAAGTCACAGGAACGCACATCCGACTTTTATGTTGCTCACACAGCAAGGAGGTAAACTTTATAATTTAGAGTGTACTTGGTCCATTTTATCATCAGTGAGGCTTTCAAAACATCCTACTTGACTTAAGATATATTCTTGCAAAGCCAAATGTTGAAATTTTGCCAGTTTTTAAACTTTGAATTGTCCAAAGTCAACAGTTTTACAACACTAAAACCACACAACTAAACTCTCCGGAGCCTCTTAATTGTTGGAGGCCCACATCTTCTTGTTGGTATGCAAATATACCATTGTACATTTGCAAAGCTTACCATTTTACACTTGGGATTAAAAAAACCCAAACAAACAAGAAAACACAAAACAAACAAACAAACAAACACACAAACAAAAACATAAACAAAAAAGAAAAAAAAAACAAACAAAAGAAAAAAAAAAAAAAAAAAAAAAAAAAAACCAAACAAAAACAAACAAACAAACAAACAAACAAACAAACAGATCCCCCCCACCAAAAAAAAAAAAAAAAACATACAAAGAAAAAGTTCAGACAGCTTTTTCATCCTTATGAGGAAAGGAGAAAACCAGACACCGTAAGCTTTTAACACATACCCAAAGCTCTGAATTAGCTTTTGAATGGGTGTAGTTTCACTTAGTGTGGACTATATCATGAGCTTGTGACACTTGAATGGCTTTGTTTCGGGTCGTATATTTACATTGTCTTTCCACATGTGATTCTTGAGGCAGCAGGAGTCGCTGGCAAAAACTTGTTCCATTTGTCAGTTCATGCCAAAGACAACTTGATACAGTTACATTGCCACATACAGTATCAAAAAGTTGTGAGTTCTGGAGACACAAAACATAAACCTACTCTCTCAATCAAGTGCATTCTGAGGTCGATTTTACCCTTTCACTATGCTGACCTTACCACCACAGTCATCAACCACTTTGATTATGTTACTAAATAACTAATGCAACCATACATATGCTTGAGATAAGAAAGTCATGCGTCTTGAAAAATCATCAACTCCAACTGGGGATGTTTTGTAGGTAAACCCGAGCTGATGACTGTCCTGTTCAGGTTTGGAAAACCTGTGCAAAGCTATAAAGTAAGGAGCAGGATCTTTTACATTAATTGCTTTGTCTTCTTGCTTTCTTGTCGGTTTTAATTGTAAAGTCTACTGTTCACACTATTGCCAACTATGTACAGTGGTCCCCTTCTTGCAAGCCTCCTGCCCCCCCCCCCCTAACAAGAAACCACCCCCTGTACAGAGGCCACTTCTCCGTGCAGCAAGCATGATATTCCATCCATGTCTTGATATAGCCATGTTTTTGAAAAATAGTCACTTTACAGAGATCAAATTTTTATCACGGGGGGCCATTGAGGTGCTTCAGGTGCCAATTGAAAAGTAGATCACTAGGTCTCATATTTAGGTCACAGTACTACATTAAAGAAAAAACAGCGTTAATACAATATCTAAAAAATATTAAATGTAGTTTCATAAATTAAATCTAGTTTTCTCACTGTCCACAGAAAATAAAGTTTGGAATGAAGGGATACAAGATGCATGTATTTTCCACTGTTTGATTTTTCGACAACTATGAAATTCTTATGTAAGATACAACCAGAGGGCAGCCATTATGTCAACTGTTGCAACAAAATAGTTCAAGAAGTTGAAATTATTTCCAGATTTTGGTGGTGACGTGTGCATATGCATGTGATGCTACGACGATTGAACCATAATCTAAGTACAAGTGTCTGATTTTTCATTTTAATACGCAAGTACGCGAGTGCTATTAATAATTGTCACACAGATGAATGAATGGCCCGGCGAGCGCCCGCATCAGTGAACGCAATAGCGAGTCATGGGGATGCTTTGCAGGCAAAATAAGTGGTTGTTTTGCTGGTATCTCACTTGAGATGCAGCTGGCAGAGTTGATCTTGATCATTACAAGTCAAGAGTTGTGTGCCTTGGGTGTGATGGATGAAAGAGCTGAACTGGGAATCTCTGACGCATGTCAGTGGCGCTATAGTACGTAAACCCAGATAGAAAAGTATCACCAACAGATCTGGCGGTTGGCTTGATACGTTTTACGGTGTGTACGCATGTGCGCCCCTGCGTTTACGTAAAACCGGAAAGGATGAATTAAAGGATCGGAGTCACGATACAAGGTCGACGAATTAAAGGATTGGAGCATATGGACCTATTAATAGGTCCATGATTGAAGTCAGTGTGGAACGTCGCTGGAACTTGTGTGTTGGTATACAGTGACATACATACATACATACATACATACATACGTGTATATAATTACAATTATGCATCTTTAGAACTCAATCTTCATGAAAAATTTGGCAATAATGGAGACCTCTCAGTTGATAGGAGAGGCGTATTTGTATCAGGCAGCAGATGGACAAGCATGCGGGCACAGTAGATTTTCCAGATGTAAAAGCATATTTTTCCGCGATCACTGTGTTTCGTCCTGCTTCCTGAATTCTCCTTATGTGATGCCCTATACCTAGCACTTGACAAATCATTTCCTGCTGAAGTATAAAGTTCAAGTAGGACTATGTGTTCACTTTGGCAATGCCTTCCTTTAATTATTATTTCACTTGTCCGGTGCTCTCTGGTGGAAGGACACCATTTGGTAAAGTGCATTTGTAATACAATTATACAATTGCAAAAAAACTGGTGTTTGCACAAATAATTCAAATAGCACATGCAAAGCAACCATTCAGATTGGTTACATTTGAAAACTCAGCATAGCGCACTTGTCTGCTAGGTCTTTAAGAAGGGAGAAATCTGCGTGCCGAAATGTCACGTATAACCCACATAGATAAATTTTTAAGCACTGGCGTCGGTTCAGAGGTCACTCAAGCTTGAAAGAAAAATCAGCAATTGTGAGGATGTTACCCATTGAATGTTCACATATTGAAGAATACCTGAAGTGTGAGGTCCTCAGGAGTGTCAGATGAGGCTCATGTTGGAAAGACTCGCAATTGCAGTTTTGGTGCACTTTTTTTACTTTAAAGGTAAGTTGAAGGGGGTACCTTGGACGAGTCGTGGCCACGTTTGTATTTTCTACAAGGGCATTCCTGGTAGCACTTTAAACAAAGGTATAAACGCTATAGCACCTTTGTTTGGATATCGTAATAGCTAATCGAACATAGAATACAAGGCTGTCAGAACATCTTGTTCTCAGGTAACATTTCCCATGTGGTACATCCCAACCTAATATTTTGCGGAGACACAAGAAACATGTGTGTGTGTATGGAAGCACCAGCTATGGACCAAATTAAGCTTGAGGACTCCCAATAGTTTTCCAGTGCAATGCAATTTTAAAGTAATCAGCCAGCAGTTTCAGAAACAAAACTTTACAATAGTCTAGGATTTTTTTCGTAAAAGGTATACAATCGCTGATGCTTAAGCTATTTTTACAGACCTTCGAGGGTTTGGAGGAGCAGGCGTCTTTGAAAATGAATATTCGCACTGAAAGAAACAAAAATGCATAAAATCCCGGCAATGAATGAGGCATGAGTTAATGAACACGGTTGGCCCTGAACTACCGAAGGTACATTGTCACAATGTCCAAAGATGATTTGACAAACAACTTTTGAGAGAAAAAAATAACTGTTGACTCCCAACATAAGAGGGATGGACCTATGACCATCATACAAAATAGATTTCAATTTGATCATGTTCGCATGCAAAGATTATATGCTATAAGAGCTTTTTGCGTTTGCGCGCGTTCTGTAACCTTTCTTTCGTTTAAAAGCGAGCGCTCGCAAGCGCTTTGCTGTAATGAACTTGGTTGAGATGTTCAAATTACGGCACACACAGAGTCGTGAGTCATGTTTTTGATGTAAAGGATTGGCGTCTTCGCTTATGTATGTATGTATGTATGTATGTATGTATGTATGTATGTATGTATGTATGTATGTATCTGTCTGTCTGTCTGTCCGTCTGTCTCTCTGTCTGTCCTTTCTTTCCTTCTTTCTTTCTTTCTTTCTGTCTAAGTCTCTTGCAACATAATATGTTTCAAAACATCAATGGAAAAACCATTATTGTGGTGATCATTATGGATTGAAGTAGACCTCGTGCACTTGTGAAAATCGTAAACGTTGCAACGTCTTGTGGTTGTCAAATGAGCTGCATATCCCATATGTTTGCAAATATGATGGAACCACAAAGAAGTTACATGTCATTGTGGAATGTAACCCTTACCCGCTCAAATCGCCCAAAAGCACCTTGTTCAATGTTTATGGTTAAATATGTCATTAACATAAAGCGCTTACAAGAACTCTGAATGAGGTCTATCAGGATGGCCAACCCAAGTTCAACAGCTCTCTTCGGTGTAAGTTCGTGGCATTCCCAGTTCGAGAAAACATCAAATTGTTACTTTTGAAAAGGAATGGCTTGCAAGTTAACCGGCATTTTGACCGTCATGTGATGTCAAAAGTTCATTTTAACAAACATGACGGAAAGCCATTTTCATATCTTATCAAAGTAAACAAAAAGCAGGGCGTGCATGATGTGCTAATGGGTGATTGCTTGATGGAATGTATGTATGTATGTAAACGTATTTATTTCCAAGAATGGAACTGGATTACCCAGTAGCTATTACAAATAACTAGTCGAGGGGTTCTCCAGACATACAGAACACACAATAAATATACAAGACACACAGGACGGTACAAATCAGTTTGCAAGTTGGAATACAATCAGGTATAACAGGTACCAATTATCAGTTAATGAACCGTCTGGTCTGGGTAATGTACAATTGAACAGCTGAAAAAATTTCAATATTTAACACATCCGATGGAATAACGAAAGTAGAAGCAACGTTTCCTTGTACTTTTATCTGTATCTATGCAGGAACAATGATTCATCATTTTATCGTCGACAGTATTTACAGATTAATCGTCAGTATGATTTTGATTTTAAAGCTAGCATTACAACAAAATATAGGTCTGGTAGTTTTACGATTATTAAAAAGTATCACATAACTATCAATCCACTGTCGTGGTGACAAAGCTGGTCTGGGTTGTAGTTACAAAATATTATATTGTAATAAAACGTTAGTGTTTTTAACCATTTCGATTAAATTGATGGAAAACAAAATGGGTGGAAAACATGGACAAACGAAGATCAATCTTGTTCCATACCCGTGTCTAGGGTTAAACAGTCCATGACAGGTTCCTGGGTTGAGTTAGCTGGTCAATGCAATGTGTTTGTACTGTACACTGCGAAATGTTTAATCCCATAACCAGATAACACTTGTTTGGATAGCTATCACTTTCACGCCTCATCTGCGCAGCTGACAAGTGGGCAGCTGACCGTCGATTTCTTTCAGTCATGTACACGTGTGACAGTCTGCGGCCAGCTCACAGTAATCGGGTGAAAAAATTTCATCTCATTGTATCTTTGTCGTTAATATGGACCCGGAAAATAAGTCAGTCAGAGGAAAATATTTACCAGTGTTAGATAATGGATACGATCTGAAAGAAAGGATCATAAGTACATGTACTGATGACGGTGCACACGGAAACATAAACTACTCCCCCCCCCCCCCCCCAGGATTGCGAGGTTACTGGCGGGAAGGAATTTTGATATTGGAAGCCATTAATGAAATGGTGCCCACGCTTGCGTCGGACAGGAAGAACTGTAAACCTGAGGGAACTGTTTTACAGACTGTGACATGCCGTTGGCGTAGGCTGCATGTAGTTGTTTCCGTGAATGCTAGAATTTGAAACACCACTAGACTTGGCACATCCTGATTTAAATTCCAATTTATTACATGCATGCTGTTCCTGTTAAGGCAGCGGCGGGGATTGAGCCTCGCGCAGCGGTCCCGCGACTTTGACGTTGCATAGATGAACTATGTTTCACATTTCACCCACAAAACCATACATTTTATTAATTGTTCAGACATCTAGATTTGTTAGAAAGAAGATTCATATCGATACGATAATTTTCAAGGGTTTTATACGCCCGTTTACAAGAGGGTATCAGATTTGACATTTTGTCAGCATTTCTTTAAAAATAATCGATGCAAAAGTGTATTACCTATGTAAAATTAAAGTATAGACCAATATGCAGGAACCGTATTTTTTGTTTACAAATAAAATACATAATAACAGAATTATCGAATTCTTTGATCATTATTTTAAACATCAACAGTTACTTCCTTTTGTGAGCTACAAAAGTCTCGGAAGGGGACATCTGACGGAAAAACAAAAAGAACGGTTCCCAGATAATATATTTATCTTTCAAAAGACGATTATTTGAAGCAGATCGATCAATTAGCTTTTTATTGACGCTGTCCACAAAATTGATTCATAAGCAGAAAATTTCATTCCGAGAAATCGCCGTTGAAAGATTTGAGGCCCTTTCTTCGCACATTGTTGGCCATAATGACAATACAGCTTTCCAAATTCGGCCCGTTTTGGTCTCAGTACTTCGAAGAAATGTCAATCAACGTCTTTTATGTGTAGTTTCCAACATACAATGATGTTTATTGGCTTAAAAAAGCAGTTTTTTTACCCGAAAGACATCAAATGCAGCCACACTTGAAAGCTTGTCACTCGGATTTCCACGTGAATGGGACAGCTTCAAAGGGGGATTCGAAAGCGGATTAGCCACGTGACCCGAAGGTGCCATCACCTTGACCCTAGCAACATTGTTTGCATATGGCGCCGCTTGAACAAACGGGTTGCAGTTTCACAGCTTGCTCTACTCAGAAGGAGCCCGGTAGGCAGGAGTTGCTCACTCACTTCTCATCACCTTGGATCAAAGAACAGGATGGATAGGACTGAGTCCGAGGGTAAATCGGACTTCAGCACAGTCACCGACTTCAATGTAGCTTATAAATGCTAGATAGGCGGTCAACATGAATGATCGTGACGTAACATTTAAGACAATAGTCCTGTTACTGATAAACAAACACTCCCAGGATAAATTATACTTCAAAGAAGAAACAAAACAAAAAACCAAAAACAAAACAAAAAAAAAAACAAACCAAGCGAATGTTTTATATGTGTTGAGAATCAATTAGTTTCAACGTTGTATTGGTGATGAAACTGTATTGCTAGATTGAAAAACCTAATCCATTGATTACACTGACATGGCTTTATTAACGGCATGGATGGGACATTCGCCATTCAGTGTCTTGGACTACTTGCGACGTTACCGAAAAGAAAGTTGGAAAAATCGACATGCCACGATCACGGAAGAAAAGGAAGCAGATGGATGACAATGTGAAAAAAAAGTGTTGACGACCAAGAATATGGATAGGACTGAGTCCGAGGGTAAATCGGACTTCAGCACAGTCACCGACTTCAATGTAGCTTATAAATGCTAGATAGGCGGTCAACATGAATGATCGTGACGTAACATTTAAGACAATAGTCCTGTTACTGATAAACAAACACTCCCAGGATAAATTATACTTCAAAGAAGAAACAAAACAAAAAACAAAAACAAAAAAAAACCCAAAAAACCAAGCGAATGTTTTATATGTGTTGAGAATCAATTAGTTTCAACGTTGTATTGGTGATGAAACTGTATTGCTAGATTGAAAAACCTAATCATTGATTTGCTGAAGTAGTCTTTGATCAGACCCTGACGGTTACATAGATCAATATTGGTTATAATGCACCAGACCACGCTCAGATGTAAGGTGATGACGCTACCCTTCGTGCGCAAGGGTAAAACTTTCTTGCCTGCTAAAGACGGACTGTGTTTGCTTGCCTGGCGACATGCACTTCAAGCGCAATTTAACAATTACGCAGAGCGAGTCTGTCTGGCAGTCAAGAAAGTTTCCAATTCCCACAAAATTGAGAAAGGGATGGGCATCGTGAGGCAGTGTGTTCTTCGTGGCCTTGGCTTGTGCGCTTTTTTTTTTGTTTTTGTTTTTGTTTTTGTTTTTGTTCCTGCCGGGAGCACAATAGAATACGCCAAGCCTATTTCATTGGTTCCTCCACATATTAGCGCCTTCCTTGTGATAAAGAATGCCATTCACTTTGCCACGTTGTTCTCGCGTATTGCCATTCGAAACCTTGCCACTCATGTAACATATTTTTTATTTTGTGGAGATAACTAGCCCACTGAAAGATAGTTGGCTCACCCTTGAACTGCAATAAACTGATCGAGACACAAAACCGAAACTTCCTGATAGGTGGGTGCGGGCGAGTGGTATCGGAAAATGCCGCGCACAGTGAGACAAAATACTTTTATGTGACCGATCAACCAGCTAAAAGCAGGGTGCAGAGTCGCTTTTCGCAGTCATTTAACAGTAATCTGATTATTTTATCCCCCTGATGGTCAAATTTTTAAAGCTTTTTTTTCTGTCCCCTCGCTCAGTGTACTTCGAAACACCCCCGTATGAAGTGGGCAAGTCCGTGCATGTGCAATGTGCCAGTCTTCCAGTTCCACAAAATGGGACAGCGCTACAGACGATACCAGTTTTAGTGGAGGCGTGTGCTTCATAAATATTTACTTCAAGGTTAACATTTAATGCTATTCACCGTTTCACATTCAGGTAAAGGGACATATAATTATTGAAGGCAGATATAATTATTTACGCTGAATCGAATCCCCGCTTTTATAGTTTGCGGCATATTTATAGCCAAGTGGTCCAGTGTTAGGATTCCTCGATCGTCACGCGTATTTTTTGCCAGTAAACATTAAAAGCAAATTGGTGTTGGATAGGGCAAGACTGTAGAAAGGGTTGTAAGCCTTTATGATGTATACAATGCCATGATTCTTAGTAACGATTTACGCATAGGTTGAAATCGCCTTCATTGAAAACACACTGAGGCTCACGTCCATCGCCAGGTGCCGTTTTGACAATCGTCACCTTTTATCGTCCCTTACTTTTTAATTTTTTTTTATCACACTGAGAAGGAAAGCATGAGCCCATCGATTTAATTATCTACATGGCCATTTGGGTACCACAACAAACCCATTAATCTGTCCTAATCTTGTCAAGCAGTTTATACAAGAATTGGTAGGAGCGCACCTCAAAATGTCACAGTTGGTCGCTTGTCGTTGCTACGGTCCTGGATTGTGGAAAGCAGCCGACTGCTATCCAAACTTTGGCGGACTAATTAGCATACATTTGTAAACAGACATGCTCATGCTGCAGCCAGCTAAAACATGGTCATGTTTTTTTCCTTTTTTATCACATAAATTTTGCTTTTTTAGTATTCATGTTTGGTGACAAGAAAGTTAAAGTGCCAAACTTTACGGAAATGGAAAAAACTCATTTTCTGTCGGGTCACGATTTTGCCGTTATAGCTCAATCCCCTCCGCTACCTTAAATGAAGTCTGGTAACTTTTGACAGGAAATATCTCTTTTGCAATGAATTATCATTGCCCAGACGGCAAGTTGGGATCGTCTGGCTGTCCCACGGCTGCACTCCCTGCAGTACTAGACCAGTGATGGCAGGGTCCTGGGCGTCCCACTCATGTCTGTAAGGCTGACTGATCTTTTCCTCTGCTGCTACAGCTTTTCTTATTGATTCATATTCATCCTCATGAGACCATGTAAATAAAAACTCAATTCAGACTCTCGAAATCACTATGTTGTGCTCTATCTGCCATGACTCTTGGCTAACTGAAGGCACTCTGGCTTATGACATTCATCCTGGCCAGCGGGTTGCATTTATGACGTCACTAACACTTTCCCACATCGGGTCACGATCGGAGAAAATTCCCGCGCTTTCATGTAGCAAATGTGGTGCTCTTGTGGAGAGAAAAAAAAAAAAACACTATTCGAAAATGAAATTTAACATTTTGGTTTTCAGGTATCATTTCTAAACACCCTAAACATCAACTTTCTAATTTATGGTACCCATTCAATCAAGAGGACATTTAAGTAGTTACAGTTTAGTCGCAGTTGGCACTGATAGGGTTACCCCAGATAATACGGTTTAATGATGCAGCAATCGTTGGGCAATTATTGTCTCATCACCGAGTGCCTCCCAAGCAGCGAAAACCCGTACATAATTTGATATGACACAAGAAACCTCCCAAAGAAATTTTGAACAAGAAGGGTTAAGGCCATAACACTGCATAATGCACTCATGCAGACTTCAAAGTGACAGTACAGTGACATTTAGCTGCAGACGGCATTCTGATGCAACCATGGGGATAAAATCGTCGCTATTTTCAAAGTTCTGTAAATAATTAATCCACATTGTAACTAGGGCAACAGCCCTGGCTAGAGCCGAGAACAGATTGTTTTACCGCAAATCTCAATTAGAAAAACATATTGCTTTACCGACAGGAGCCCCGCACATGTCATAAGACTAATACAACTAGTGTCAATGTGTACGAATTCATCATCGCCGGTCTGAGACAGGTATGTTGTTTGATGCATGGACTATTGTGTAGCCTGGTCAGAGACCGGTGTTAAAGTATCGTAACATTAAAATCTTACGTAAGTGAAACACATAATTAAAAAAAGTTTAACAATTCAGGGTTGTAAACAACACGACCTAGTAATGAGAGAGAGAGAGAGAGAGAGAGAGAGAGAGAGAGAGAGAGAGAGAGAAAGAAAGAGAGAGAGAGAGAGAGAGAGAGAGAGAGAGAGAGTCAAATGATACTGTTTGCTGGCATGCTCTTAAGTTTTCAATTAAAATAACCCAGGTGAGAATAGCACAGTATATATTTTTCAACCTACTAGTTCTTTCAAACTTCATTATTCATATGCAAGCGACCTAAAAATTATAATAAAACGTCAACAAAATACACACGGATTTTACAACCTGAGCTTATAAGCATCTTGCAGCATTTGAAGATAAATGATAAAGAGTTGAGCAACGAAAGAACTGAGACTAACATGGTGATCTCGTAGATGAAAGACATTCTGCTGGTGATAAGAGAGTTGGGAAATGTAAGCCAAGGGAGGAAAGAAAGGTACAAGAAATATAGATAAAAAAAAAGGAAAATTATGTCCACAACATATGATCTCATAATACTAATTGCATGTGCTGACGAAATGTTATTCAATGCCATCAGTGAAGAATGGAAGTCTATATTGGAAATTTCAGCTAACATAAGAGGCAAAAACAATCAAACAAACAAACAAAATAAAAAAACAAAAATAAAAAACAAAATCAAATAACAAAAAAACAAAGCAAAAGACAAGACAAAACAAAATAAAAAACAAAAAAAAAAAACAAAAAAAAAAAAAACAAAAAACAAAAAACAAAAACAAAAACAAAAACAAACCAAAAAACCAAAAAAAAACAAAAAAAAAAAACAAATAAAAAACAAACAAAAAAAACAACAAAAAAAAAAACAAAAAAACCCCAAAAAACAAAAACAAAAAAAACAAAAACAAAAAAACAAAAAAACAAAAAACAAAAAACAAAAAACAAAAAACAAAAAACAAAACAAAATAACACCCCCAAAAATAAAAAACAAATATAAATAAATAAACACACGCATTGCACTGAGAATCAGGAACAAAAAAAAACTAGCTAAAGACAAAATCGAGACAAGGCCAAAAGCAAAGAATCAAAACAATTCAACAAACACCCAGACCCAACCATATCACAACCTGTTAACAAAATAGTAAAGCATATCCAGAATAGAATGGCAGAAACTGATGTGGAAGCATGAAGGTATATCACACGGCAAGACATGGACAAAGAGTACATGGAGCACTAGAAACTCGTGGAAATTGTGAAACAAGTGAACAATAACAGAAGGGTCTTAAAAGGCACAACATGATAGCAACAGACGTTTATGAACGAACTAAGGTAATTGAAACATATAGCCTCAAGACTTTGCTGGCCTATATCAGAGGAATGTACAAAAAGGCACGCGATTCTGTTTCAGTTGCTGAATTTGAAAGAAAGGAAAGAAAGTAATAACAATAATGATGATGATAATAATAATAATAATAATAATAATAATAACGACGACGACGTTGATGATGAAGAAGAAGAAGAAGAAGATGATGATGATGATGATGATGATGATGATGATAATGATGATGATGATGATGTAAAAATCACTATAGCGCGACAATTTGGTCACCTTGGTAGAGACCCACCCAAGGTTCCATGTTTCAAGTGAATCTGGCCGACGGTTTTGAAAAAGAAGTCTCAGTGTGGGTGACCTCCCTACGTAATTTGCTTTATCCTCACATGAGCCTTATGGGTCAGAGACAAGGCTATGTGGCCACCAAATTGATGATTGACATTCATAAGGATAGCTGTTGGTTTGGGGCGTGCCATCATGAAATGTCTTATCTACAATTTTCTGCAAAGTTTTTCCTATTAACATTAAATTTACGTCAATATAAACACAGACCACAATTTGCATCCGAGCGCGTTTGATTTATATGATGAGTAAAAGGTTAAATTGCACGAGGAAAAAAATTTGTGTCGCCATATGGAGAGTAAAAAATACAAACATAAGAGGGTTGTCGTACGTACCATGGCTGATGAATGTAATTTATAGACATTTTCAGGACCAATGGGTTGAACTCTGGTAAAGCAAGAAAATGAGTAGGACACCTTATAAAACAAACATTGCTCGTTTTTATTAATCAATTAATTGATTAATTAATTAATTTATTTTATTAATTTATTTATTTATTCGCATATTTATTTATAAATTGATTGATTGATTGATTGATTGATCACGCCCATTCGGCATAACTGCTTTTCCATGTGCGCCCGCATTGCATAAAAACATAAGCTTGCAAAAGTATGTTCCAAGTCGCTATCTTGCGTATCCACGCATGGATATACATGTATTGTCCAAGTTTGTGCAATTCATAAGAAGCACGGATGTAAAGACATTTGATATTCTTATAATGTTGTTGTTTTCACAATTGTATTGCAAATGTACTGAAAAAAATATTTTGTAGCTTTTCAGTGTTGCATTGATGTTCCTGCGACACTAGT
>OZ026622.1:26875671-26974171 GCA_964020975.1 Hermodice carunculata | reverse complement strand
CAACTGAAAAAGGGAACACCAGGTTAACCGAAAATGTTGCTCCATACTTTTGCAATAGTCTAATAAAATCAAGTGTCCTATATGTCTCTATAAAACAACATCTGCCTGGTGCCATTGTTAGTAAAAACAAAACAGCATCTATTATACTATAACGAAACAACGGCCCAATTTTTTCAATACCATATCGTCTACGATGGTTTTTCATTAAGACACGTTCATACAAACTAAAACAAGAATGCCAAGGCAAATGCCAACATAGAACCAAGTACCAACACAAGTACGAATCGCGTCATCTGATGGTACACTGGAATTCATACTTTGATCATTAAAAGTAAAACAAAGTGACTTTAGCCGTAAAATGCTCCATTTAAACATTGATATTCTAGAAGCCAAGCTTAAAGAATCCGAAACAAATCGCAATGAATTGCACTGTTTGAAGAATCTTTGCCGATAGTAAGATATTTGCTTTCGTGTGTGTGTGTGTGTGGGGGGGGGGGGGGTGGGATCCAATAAACGAACCAACCAAATAAGTTATTTTGTTGGTTCGTTTGAAATAACCAACAAACCAACCAACCAACCTACCTACGCACCGCTCACTAAAATGCTATGACTGTACACACTGGACACACATAAAATGTGCTAATGTCTCGCCAGCAACATACAATCACCTATTAGCAAATAATCGAGACTCTGACTGGAGATGCCCATCCTGCATTCTTGGCAATCTACCTTACCATGATGTTTCAAGTCTCAATTCCACAACGGAGACTCTATTTAACTCCAGTTGTGGTGACATATCTTTTACTGACTTAAACAACTCTAGACTAACAGAAGGCGGGGGTCCACCAGAGAATGATACATCAGACATGTCATCGATTTTTGAAGAACTGAGAGAAAACAGAAGGAAAAACCAAAGACAATTCTTAGTCGCTTACTTGAACATAAACAGCTACAGACACAAGCACAATGACATTAATGAGCTGTTATCTGATAAAATTGTTGACTTGCTGTTCATATCAGAAACAAAGCTTGATGCCTCCTTTCCTGACTCTCAGTTCATGGTTCCTGACTATAGGCTGTGGAGAGCAGACCGCACACAATGTGGCGGAGGTGTTTTAGCTTTCTTGAGATCAGACATCCCAGGCTGTAGGAAAGTGACCTGTGAATTCTCCAACATTGAGTCAATAGCAGTGGAGGTAAATCTGAACAACAGCAAATGGCTCATATACGGTGCCTATAGGGCACCATCTATGCCAAACAGTGACTTTTCACATGATTTTTACAACACAATGGACAAAGTAAGTGTAGGTTATGAAAACCTGGTTGTTATGGGGGATCTCAACAATAACATGTTGAAACCCAGGATAGCTCAATCCCTGATAGATATGTGTGATATTTTTTACTTTTTTAACAAAATTGAGGAGCCCACCTGCTTTACTAAAGAGGCCGAACCAACTCTTATAGATGTTGTTCTAACAAATCGACCAATTTCATGTTGCAATATTACCAACTTTAATACCGGCGTGAGTGACTGTCATAACTTGATATCTTTCCAAACTCGCGGAATTATCCCGTATATAAAAAGAGAAAACTTTAGCTACCGTAGTTTTCGTTCTTTTGACCAGGAGGCGTGCATAAAAGATCTTGAGAATGCTCCTTTTCATATTGCTCATGTTTTTGATGATATCAATGACACATATTGGACAAGTGAGAAAATACTGCTTGATGTTCTAGATGGCCATGCCCCAATCAAGCAGCAGAAACAACGTAAACATTCTGCACCCTTTATGAACAGGACCCTCAGGAAGGCCATCTATAGAAAGCGTATGCTCCTCAACAAATTTCGTACGTACAAGAACAAGAAAAATTGGCAAAACTATAGAAGACAACGCAATCTTGTTACTAAACTGCGAAAAAAGTCCATCCGAAATTATTTCTTTGAGAGGTGTGCTGGTGGTCCAAACTCTAAGGACTTCTGGCCCACCATCAAACCTTTTCTTTCCAAACAGGGAAGAAAAACTGATAACAATATCATTTTGTCAACTGGAAATTCTATTATTACCAATCCAGAGGAAGTGAGTGAAATGTTCAATGACTATTATATCAAGGT
The DNA here is from genome assembly GCA_964020975.1 of Hermodice carunculata. Classification (NCBI taxonomy): domain Eukaryota; kingdom Metazoa; phylum Annelida; class Polychaeta; order Eunicida; family Amphinomidae; genus Hermodice; species Hermodice carunculata. Next base: position 26,972,061 of record OZ026622.1, on the reverse strand, counting down.
CACAAGTGGAATTGCCACTGACCACTCTTTCAATTCTGACTCGCATCCTAGTATTGAAAAAATCAAATCCAAAATACATGTCCAAAATCAGTTTGAATTTAAGACAGTTGACGAAGTGTTTATATCCAGACAAATTGACAGTTTGAACCTTCGAAAGGCAACAGGGACAGATGGCATATCTGCAAAACTATTAAAATTAGTCAAACCAGCTTTAGTAATACCAATAACTAATCTTGTAAATAAAACTCTGACATCTGGTACCTTCCCTGACCAACTTAAAGAAGCTCATGTCAATCCTATTTTCAAGAAGGATGACCCAATGGACCAGAAAAACTATAGACCTGTCAGTGTATTGACAGTAATTTCAAAACTTTTTGAACGTGCCATAAATGATCAACTGTATGATTATTTCTCTGACATGCTTCACCCGTTTTTATCAGCTTTTAGACAGGGTTATGGGTGTCAGACAACACTACTCAGAGCCGTGGAGGACTGGAAGAAAGCCTTGGACGAAAACAAATATGTGGCCGCCTTGTTAATGGACCTGTCCAAGGCCTTCGACAGTCTTCCCCATGATCTCCTTATAGCTAAACTTGAGGCATATGGGTTGGATGCCACTGCTTTAGATCTTATGAAAAGTTACCTGAGTGACAGAAAGCAGTATGTAAAGATCGGTAGTGTCACTAGCTCGTGGCAAAATATTGTGAAAGGTGTCCCTCAGGGTTCCATTTTGGGACCTCTGCTTTTTAACATCTTCATGAATGACATCTTTTTCTTTGTTCAAGAGGGAATATTGTACAATTTTGCTGACGACAATACTCTGTCTTTTTCCCATGAGTCACTACCAACCCTGAAATCAACTTTGGAAGCAGGCTGTATTCATCTTATCAAATGGTTTGAGATGAATATGATGAGAGCCAATCCTGAAAAGTTCCAAGGAATTCTCTTTGGTAACAAGGCTAAAGGCGAAGACCTCACCTTTCATTTGGACAAATTTGGTATTCATTGTCAGAACGAAGTAAAACTGCTAGGCGTCACAATTGATTTTCGACCTAGTTTTGAAAAACATATTGCCGAAATGTGTAAGAAGGCATCGAGACAGATAAATGTATTGAAAAGAATCGGCCATTACCTCAACAAAAGTTGTAAACTTCTCATTTACCACTCTTTCATTCTTTCAAATTTTGGATACTGCACCCTAGTTTGGCACTTTTGTGGTGAGGGCAGTACAAAGAAAATGGAACGCATTCAGGAGCGAGCTCTCAGATTCATCTATGATGATCAAAATTCTCAATATGAAGACCTTTTGGAAAAATCAAAATTCCCGTCCTTACGCATTAGAAGGATGAAGACCATGGCGATCGAGGCATACAAAATTCTTAATAAACAAGGCCCTTCGTATTTATATGACCTGCTGATGGTAAAAGACTCAAAATATTCTTTTAGATACACCAACACTGCCATTGTACCAAGGGTTAGAACAACCAAGTATGGTTTGAAATCTTTCCGGTATGGTGCAGCCAAATTGTGGAATGAACTACCAGATTATTTTAGAAATGCCTCCAGCTTTAATCAATTTAAAAAACTAGTCAGCAACTGGAATGGTTACACCTGCAACTGCATGTCATGCAGATAGATGCCTCTGAAGTGCATGTCACAGACACCAATCTGTGCCAAAGTTGCTGACTAGTGTTTTACACATATTTTTACTAGTACAGATTATTGATCACCATGAAAAATATATTTTAATCTCATCCCATATTTATTGTATGTATATAAACACTGTTGTTTTTAGTCACCTATGTATTTTACAACTTATACTCACGTCGGAAAATAGCTCTTCAGAGCTAATGTTTATTGTAAAAAACGACCGACATGAAATAAAGCTTACTTTGACTTTGACTTTGACCTATCCCCGTCCCCATGCGAAATGAAAAAACCTGAACTGATTTCCTACTGCCTGTGTTGATCATCAAACTACAGCCATTCGTATATTTAGATTTCTAGAATATTTTTTGCGTTTTATTTATATCAGAGCAGACACACGGCAGGCCCGTTACAGGAGGCTCATCTCATGTCACCAGTGTGGATTATGGATCTGGAAAAGGTATGTAAAGCTACCAGAAGGAGAGAGAGAGGGAGAGGAAAGGGAAGGATAGAGGCACAGATTTATAAAGAAATACATGGAAAGGAGGATGGAATGAAAAGAGAATGAAAGAAGTTAGGTCCATAGAAAATTACGTTTCTTTCTTTCTTTCTTTCTTTCTTTCTTTCTTTCTTTCTTTCTTTCTTTCTTTCTTTCTTTCTTTCTTTCTTTCTTTTTTTCTTTCTTTCTTTCTTTCTCTCTCTCTTTCTTTCTTTCTTTCTTTCTGTCTTTCTTTCTCTCTCTCTCTCTCTCTCTCTCTCTCTCTCTCTCTCTCTCTCTCTCTCTCTCTCTCTCTGTCTCTTTTTCGTTCAATTTGCAACCAAACTTTTCCGGGGGTTCTCGCAGACACTATTATTCCGAAAACCACCAAACTTGCCATGGTGACTGAACTACCAGTTAAATTGAGCATATCGTTTGAAATAGTCATGATGTTTACAATTATGCAAATTTGGGGCACTCACAATTTTAAAAGCTTCATATCTTCAAAGCTATTATAGATAGACACAAAATTTTAACTTACATACTGGTTTGAGACATCTGTCAATAGACAGTGAACAAAAGTTCTCGAAGTGCAACTAAATGTTTCAACTTTGATGTTTTTTTGCCATGTTGACAGTCTGAATAATTATATTCTTGTGGAAGGGGAAAAGGTGGCACATTGTAATGAATATAAAATGGTTTGTTGCATTGACACAAAATAATTTAGACTGCATTCATGAATTATATATGATATCAATTCAGATTCAAATGTTGAAGTATTTAATGGAACAATCATCCCTCAATACTTTTTATGTAAAAAAGCTCAAAATCATCATGCAAACCCTGTTCAGGCAAATGCACGTGTGGGTCCAGTGTGGCTACAAAATAGTTCTGCCGACTGCCGATTGGCTGAAGATCGGATTTTAGACAGGTGCCACTGAATATGCAAGCCTGTCCCACAGTGCTTAACTGTGGATGGTGGAATGGAGTGGTGCAGAGGTAGACAACCCCCGAGGGGTCACTCCCTTAGCACTGCACATGCATGTTTGCACAGCTTTGTGTGTGTGTGGAGGTGGGGTGTTTTGGTGGGGAGATGGTCACAGCATCAAGTTCCTGCTTGGATAACTGTCATGCCATTTTAGTATGTGGCTGGTGGCTCAGGATCCCTGTCCGATTGTCAAGGGCCTTGGGTCTGCTAAACAGGCAACAATAGCATCACCTTGAACAGGGACCTACATGTGATGAATTATTTGCTATAAAAATTTGAAAGAGGTCATGACCAAATGCCATTCTTGTCTGTCCTTCAGATAAGATTCTAGCAAATAATGTACTAGTGCGTTGATCCTTCAACCTTGACCTTGACTCCTTCAGCATACGTTTTAACATATTCTGTAAACTGACGTTATTTCACTGTGGTGATATCTGTTTTTTGCTTGTTTAGCTCATTAAACAAATCCGTAAAATGAAAACCGCTGTGCGAAAAGAATTTTTACCTAGGTTTAATTATCCCTTTCTCCAAAATAGTGAATTTAAAGGTGAGTAAAATACCTCAAATAAAAAAAGTGTGAAAATTTCATACACGTGAAAATAAGGCAATTTACAGTGTATGCACGTGAAAAAAGGTCAACCTCTGGGCCCTTGCCCTTGTTTTTATTTGAATTTATCTATTTATGTTTCAAATATTTACCTGAGGAAGTTATCAACCTCTGTACCATGAAACAAGCGTAAACTGTACCAAACGTCTGTTCTGCACTCACCGACCTTCATTGGCTTTTATATCATATGGAGGCCCCATTGACTAGCCTCCCTGCTAGCCCAAACATCGAACACAGGTACTGCCTTACGGCTCGGCATTACCACTCGACCCCATTGAGGAGATGGGTTTTGCTGGATAATGTGTAAATGTGTTACATGTTCATATGTAGAAATCCAATAACAATTGGTACTATATATACACTAACACTGTTTCATGTACAAGAGGGATTAATATAGAGCTTTGCCCTGTTTCCCAATTGTTTTTTTTTTTAACAAAATATGTTAAAACCAACACTGTTTCCACATAATTTTAAGCTGTATATCAAATTATTTTTTGCCTCACTATGCAGATCAATTAATCCCTCTTTCATATTATGGATTGCTCTAAAGCATTTGACACATAGCATCGTTGCACACCCTTCACATTAAAGGTGTACTTATGGCTGCGGTTGTAGGTTTTCCAACTTAATCACCAATAACTCTCACTTTTTTCCACATTGGAGAAAAGTCCTTTCATTATATACTGGAGACACCATGTCATAAAATTCTTACATATCCTTATAGGGACACTTTGGAGACAGCACAGTTACTCTTAGTGTTGATTGCTTTAAAAGAATATGGGGTGGGGGTATCGCACACTGAGCTTGGAATGGAGGCTTTCTATTGTACTTGGGACGGAAGTTTTCTAATACCCTGGCTAGGAAAGGAGGCTTCTCATTTCAGTGTGATGACAAATAACTGCCAAGCATTGCATATTATGATAATTAAGCGCCATGTTCAAAAAGGTCCCATTGTTACATCAAAAATGTTCTGATAAGTTGAACAGATAAATCCTATGCACATTGAGTGCCCCCTTGATTGATTAGTTGTTCTGCCTCAACTGTCAGGATACGAAGCGTACATAACTTAAACAGTTCCACATTGGCTTTCATTGTTATTAAAATGTATAATATAATTTTTACTTTTGTTTACGCATGTATATAAAATATATGATGAAATACTATTTTATTACATCAAAAATGTTCTGATAAGTTGAACAGATAAATCCTATGCACATTGAGTGCCCCCTTGATTGATTAGTTGTTCTGCCTCAACTGTCAGGATACGAAGCGTACATAACTTAAACAGTTCCACATTGGCTTTCATTGTTATTAAAATGTATAATATAATTTTTACTTTTGTTTACGCATGTATATAAAATATATGATGAAATACTATTTTATTACTCAAACTAGACAGAGTATTAATGTATTGTATTTTTGCCATCTTGCATCTAATCTCTAATTCTATTTTATTACTCAGACTAGACAGAGTATTAAAGTATTGTATATTTGCCATCTTGTATCTAATGTGTTGTAAATTGCGACTCCTCGAACTTCAAATGATACCTTGGTGCTTAAACATGTTAAAGCTTATAAGCATGTATTAATTGCAGCCTTATTGGGGAGAGGCATGTTGTGACATGTGAAAGTAATGTTGCTTTGATTTGTGCCATTCCTACAGTGATATATGACATTATAATTACTTATTGTGACAAGTTCATATATATAATTCCCTTTTGTGATATACAATATTGAAAAACAGCTCTAATTTGTGATATGCACCAAAGGGGGGGTAGTCTTTCGCTTTCCAGCAATAAATACTTTTCATATGTTTAGACCAATACTCTTCTGTCCATCAGCACCAACAGCTAGTAGTCCCTCAAAATGCTTTTGGTATATCTTCTGTCATTAAGCTTAGACCTAAACCTTAAACACTTCAAACACACTACAGATAGGTGCGTTATTCAGCAATAAACATTTTTCAAAGCATTTCTTTTATTCAAATTGTGCAAGCACCCAGACAGATTTGCTGTGAAGCAAATCTTTTTTTCTAGTTTGAAGCTAGGTTTTGCGAATTTAATTTTTTCCCATGTAGACTTAAAATTGAAATTAAATTACAAACACAAATAAATGATAATAATGATGATAATAATAATAATAATGATGATGATGACGACAACAACAACAACAACAACAACAATAATAATAATAATAATAATAATAATAATAATAATAATAATAATAATAATAATAATAAATAATAATAATAATAATAATGATGATAATAATAATAATAAAAATTGGTCCATATGTCAGGGAACTTTTTATGTTAGTGATGAAACAAAACAGTGATTGTCGCGAAATGAACACATATTCATACCTTTTAATGAGTAAGTAAGTATGAATGGACTTCCTTCTTGGGATAAATGCGAAAGAAACGGCACATTGTGAGCACATGAGAAGTCACAAGATAGCGATATAGACTCTATGTTTCGCTTTAACTTCTCATTTTTTAATTTAGCTCTACGTATTCATACAAAGTACTCTGCTTTATATGTGGGTTTAGAATTTTGTAAATTACATGAAAGAAGAATGTTCTTGTTTTTAGATTGCATATAGTATAAATACGAAACACCCTTTAATTACAGCTATGTGCCAACACTTTCTTTCTTTCTTTCTTTCTTTCTTTCTTTCTTTCTTTCTTTCTTTCTTTCTTTCTTTCTTTCTTTCTTTCTTTCTTTCTTTCTTTCCTTCCTTCTTTTGTGTCCCTTTCTTCTTTTCTTCTTGTACCAGCAATCTTGTCCGACTCAGACACTAATACACCTTGGAATCACCAAATTTGGCTTGATTATGCTTCTACACTTAAAGTCTTGCCTTTGTATTAGGTCAGCTGATTTGTCAGTCAGCTGAGCTTTTGTGAGGGTCCGTCGTCCGTCCACATTCACAGTTTCGACTTCTGCTCAAAAAACCGTCAGCTAGATTCACTTCAAACTTGGTGAGGATGTGCCTTGGGTTGGTCTCCACCAAGTTTTTTTTCAAATTGTCACGCTCCAGTGATTTGGCATTTTTATGATTTTTTTTGGTCTCTTTTGGGCAAACCTTAAAAAATATTTTTCTCTGAAACCGCTCACCCAATTGCTTTGATATCACACAGGAGCACTCCTAGTTCTGATTTTTTTTACCAGGTGGCGCTGCAATTTTTCTATTATTTATAATTTTTTGGGTGTTTTCACAATGTTTGACTTCTTCTCCAGAACTATCACTCAATTAAAGTGAAACTTGCTGGATATGTTCCTTGTGAAAGGGTCAAACAGAAGTGTTAACTAGGTGGCATTGCCGTGGACTTCTGATTCTTAACAATTTGTTCAATTTGGTTACTTGTCGGTAAACGCACCCATCCTATTGCTTATTACTATGTAAGTAAATGGGCATTCTAATGCTAATTCACATTTTCGACTTCTCTGAAACGATTGACCAGATTGACTTCAAACCTGGTAGCAATATACCATGGGTGGGTCTCTATTAAATTTGTTGAAGTGGTTGCGCTCCAGTGGTTTTTTTATTTTTGTAATGATTTTTTTGTTCTTTCTTGGACCAATCTTTAAAAATCTTCTAATCCCAAACCACTCTTCCAATTGTTTTTGACATCACAGAAGAACACTCCTGGGGATTCCTAATTAATTTAATGACTAATAGCCGTGCATTTTCTTTTCAATGTACATCTATGTACCAGCTATTTCGGAATTAAGACTACCTTTAAACAGACCGCTTTCATGTGCAACCATTCATAACCTCGATATTGGTATCCATTATATATATATATATATATATATATATATATATATATATATATATATATATATATATATATATATATATATATATATATATATCATATATATACATACATACATACATACATCCATTTGCGGGTAAAAACTTACATTTGTTTGATTAACATCGTGGTTTCCATGTGCGTGAAGGTTGTCCAGATCGGGTCCGCACAGGACCAGTTCTGAGAATTCCCGTTGAATAATTAAATTTGGGAATTTTCTATAAGAAATATGTTTCAGTAAATAAAAAGTGAGGGTAAACACTTATTTTCTATTTTACCATAGTGTTATTTCATATATATTTAAATTAGAAAAATTCTGATTGGAACTAATTCAAACGTATATTGAGGTTTCTGATATTTGTTTGTGAAGTATGTAACAGATACTCCGATAATTATTCATTTCAAATCATTCCATTATCGATGGTTTTTTCTTTCTGTTGAAATACAGAAATGCAATCAGAGGACGCAGAATGGCTGAAGGATATGCCAAAAAGCCGAAGGGCAAAGACTATCTCTTCAATAGAAACCACAACGACGACAACAACAACGACAACAACAACAACGACAACAACAACAACGCTTTCTGGTAAACAAAAATGATTTACTTTCGACTCCCATAGCGTTTTCTTTCTTTTGCTTTGTGAAAGGGTCTCATTTAAACTTTGCGACACGATTTATCCAAACACATAACAGGCGACATCTTTCAAGAATTGACGGCCCCAACAGTCAAACAGTGGTTTACATTGTGTTGAAGCTAGGAATGACACATTATGAATTTTAATGATGGATCGACTTCAAGAAGACCTTGTGCCGGTAAATGAAAGCTTTTATTTGTTTTTCATTTATGTTTGATCGATTGCATACATATTACAAGCTATCAAATGTGTTCATTCCTTGAAAAGATTTTTTATGACAAAACAGGTCTACCATTACCTTGCCACCACATAAAATATGAAGAACGTGACGGACTATTGGAGGTCATTAAATTTTGCAATGTTTAATTGTTAGATTAACTGGCAAAAGAATTCATTATTATATTAAAATTGGTTCGGTTTTAAAATGAATGGTATAACAATCCATTGATGTTTACTGCTTTCTAGCACAGACTGGCCACTGATTATAACCCTTTTCTTACCATGATAGTTGAAACATTAGAACACAATTCATGGTTATCTCCCAATAGATTTTTCATGACTATATATATGCAGTTGTGTTCAATTTTTATCAAAAGAATGAAAAGGGATACATATTTTTGTTATGACCGCATAAAATGGGCCTGAAAAGATGAACATTCATGTGTTGCTCGGTACTAATTATGCAGGTACCATTCTGACCATTAGTCAATGAGCCAAATGCTAATGTTCCTTGAATTTGGCCAAAGATTTATGAAAATAGTAAAAATATCTTAAAATGAAGGGCCAAGACCGACTTCTGGTAATTATGCCCGTATTTTTCATCATTCGGTGCTTTCCGTAAATAGTTTAGTGGTATAACCAATTTATATAGTGATGTCTCCAATCTGTTTAGCCATGTCTCTAAATCACTGAGAAATATCATTAATTCATTAAGCGATATGACTAAATCCTTTAACGATATCTCTTCATGTCCGAATTAAGTTCCATGGCAAAGTGATTTACATAAGTCGCTAAATGAACAGAATATTTAGCTGTATGGGATATAGCTAGATACTAATATCATTAAATATCGGATATCGCTAAATATTGTTAAATATGAAAACAAGTCTGAATATCTTTAGATATATTTGCCGTAAGGTCAACGCTTTAAGTGAACTGAGAACTAAAGGGCACTTTATCACTAACAGAGTTCCAGTTTATATTGGTATTTAAAATGTGTGTGTCAACGCACACTTTTCTGTTTTTCTAGGGATTCTTTTTTCTTTCTTTCTTTCTTTCTTTCTTTCTTTCTTTCTTTCTTTCTTTCTTTCTTTCTTTCTTTCTTTCTTTCTTTACAGGCAAATTTGTCCGACATTTCATTTGAAGAGTATTATATGTAGAAACTCCAAACTTGGCACAATTATACTTCTATGGATAAAGTCTGGCCTTTTTATAATGAGAGGTCATGCTTTTCAAAATTATGCAAATGAGGGCTAATTAAAGTTTTGCATCTTCAACATGTTATATACCATAGTAGATGTGGTTCCGAGTGTATAGGAGTTCGATCATAGCAAGGTAAAGGTAATCTCAAATGTCAAGGTCATGTCAAGGTCAAAGGTCATGTCAAGGTCAAAGGTCATGCCAAGGTCAAAGGTCAATTTTAAGCCAAAATGTGATTTTTGAGGTCAAGGTTCACTTCAGGTAGAGGTCATCTCAAGGTCGAAGGTCACTTCAAGGTCAAAGGCCATTTTCGATGGTGGCTTTCTTCTAACCATAACTTGGTCAATTTTAATCCAATTTTGATCATGTTGGGCTCAAATTGTAGCTATTTTAACCTTGCACATTTTTGAAATTTACATGTGACCTCTATAGTTCAAACGTCAAGGTCATGTGGACCTTTGAAAGTTTCATCCAGTCATAACTTGGCAAATTTCCATCCAATTCTAATCATGTTGGACTCAAATTGTAGGTATGGCTACACTGGACATTTTTTTAAGAACACGTATCCTCAAAAAGGCAAAGGTCAAGGTTATTTGGCCCTTCGAAAGTTTCATCTTGCCAAAACTTGGTCAATTTTACTCCGATTTGGGTCATGTTTGGCTTAAATTGTGCGTATTGTAACACTGCAATTTACGTGTGACCTGTAAAGGTCAAGGTCATTTGGACTTTGAAATTTGCATGCAGCCATAAGCTTAATGTAATGTGAAGTATTAAAGGATAAAAGTTGTAGCATTTAATATTTACAACTTTTAAAGGCACACAGACAGATTTGCTTTCCAGCAAATCTTCTTTTTCAGTTTCTTTCTTTCCATCTTTCTTTCTTTCTTTCTTTCTTTCTTTCTTTCTTTCTTTCTTTCTTTCTTTCTTTCTTTCTTTCTTTCTTTCTTTCTTTCTTTCTTTCTTTCTTCTTTACCAGCAAATTTGTCCGACACTTTTCTCGGACACTATTATACAAAGAAACTCCAAACTTGGCATGATTGTACCTCCAGACAAGGCCTTTGGCCGTTTTATACACAGAAATGAAGATGTCTAAAATTATGCAAATTAGGGGCATTTGAAATTTTAAATCTTGAATATCTTCAAAAGTATAATAGATAGAGATGTCATTCCAACTTCTACTAGGGTGTTATTGACCAGTGCACATCTAATGAATTTAAAACAAGAGTTGTAGCAATTCAAATTAGGCTAATTAGCAGCATTTGAAATTTTAAATCTTGAATAACTTCAAAGCTATAATAGATAGAGATGCCATTCCAACTTCTACTCCAGTGTGATGGAATAGTTGTAAAATGCCATACCGATATGCTTTGAAGACATACACACTGATTTCCTATGCAGCAAATCATCTTTCCTAGTTTTGAACTGTTTTCACAAGTATTTCCCTTTTTGGTTTCTTCTCATATTATTTTTTTTGCATTTCAGGTTTATAATGTTCACGATACTTCTGGTTATTTAAGTCATTTTTATGCACTAGGAACTGTACTACGAGAATTTATTTAATTACATTTATTAATTAGGTATAATTACGACACGTTGGGTTTTGGATCACCATGAAGCAAATCTTTTAAGTCAAAATTAATCATGGGTTCAGGGTGCCTTGATGTAATCTAATGATTTAACTTGAGTGAAGATAACAACACGAGAGAGCCGGTCACAACCAAGTTCTTATGTCAAGACCAATGAGGATTTGCATACGACAACATGTCGCTGGAATGAAAATAACCGATCCCTTTTGTGTTCAGTCGCTGATAGATACGAAGATGTCTTCAATTGTTTCTGGACCATATATATATATATATATATATATATATATATATATATATATATATATATATATATATATATATATATATATATATATATATATATGTATGTATATGTGTAAACTTAACCATGTCGTTAAAAACCTTTTCTAATGACACGAATTAGTATGGTTTTCAAAAATTAGAACTACAGTGATATAAATTCATTGAGATACTGAACTAATTAGGGATACCTTATTGTTTCCACTTTGATACAAACCTATCGTATCCAAAGTGATATAAAGCTATGTACAGTTCAGAAAAATGACGATTAAATGGTCGGGGTGGGGAGATATTGCTTACTAGCTGGGTCGCAAATGGTTTACTTACTTCACAGTGGTTCCATGAAGAAGGACGGAAAAAGTGCATGACATTTATGCGATTACAGTTACTGTAGCAACAGTCTACAAAGGAGCTTAATTAAGGGACATCCATATTACTCTGACATTGCCGCTAGGCAACGATTACAAGCAATCGCCATGATACAGGCGCACTGATGGAAAACCAGGGCCGTTACTGACATTCACAGGATAAAGTATACTTACATAACACATAGGCCGACTCCGTCTCATATCAAGCTCAGCGTTTGTTTGTCTTTGTGTGTGTGTGTGTGTGTGTCTGTGTGTGTGTGTGCGTGTGTGTGTGTGCGTCTGTGTGTGTCTGTGTGTGTGTTAGAAGACCATAACTATGACATTTTGAACAGTTAATTTAATTGAAATTGCTAGTTTTTCAAGGGCAAGATATATTTGCCATATCTAGTACGGGGAAATGCCGGTACATACGGGTGCTTTGCTGCTGAAAGAAAGGCCAAAGCAGCACCGCAATTAAAATGAATGTCCCATATTTGCTTCATGATTCCTTGCCCCGTCCTTCCCTTTGTCGTTATGAATATTCAGTGGGCCGTATGAAACAAATGGCCAGCATAGAAAAAGGAACAATACTGACTGATAAACACAATACATGTTGTACAATGTGTATTGTCTTTATCCCAAAATATTTACTCGTAATAATGTTGTAATTATCTCATATTAATTAAAATAACTTAAATGGGAAGACTTTCTATATGCTTCAAAGGATTTGGGAACTTTAAGACAGGTACTAATAGTAAATTTAGAAAGTAAGTTTAGCAGTCTGGCTTAGAGCATGTAGTATTACTATTATTTCATACCTCAACATGCTTAAACCATTTCTTGAATTATAAATGTTACTAAGCATAATAACATAATTTACCTTTACACAGAAAAAAAACCACGGAGCTGCGAAAGCCATACAGGTGTTCTTTTTGCAACCACATGTCATATAGATGTGTTCTTTGATATTGCTACATCATTTACAGTTTACGCATCAATAAAGCTGGGCTTGAACTCTAGGGCATCATCTAAAGCCAAAAACTACATGCAAATTGTGAGTAGTGAAACATCCGGTGAGTAAATCTGCGGTTGAATTGTTCTTTTTTCAAGTTTTTCAAATAGGTTATTGTATCAGAATTGAAAAAAAAATGCTGAGCTATATGTCTTGGGTGTTTTCGATTGTATAGTTGAGAAGGTCATATATATATATATATATATATATATATATATATATATATATATATATATATATATATATATATATATATATATATATGTATATATATATATGTTATTACCCAATTCCGCAGTCCGAACTCTTCATTCTCCATAAGCTAACCTGTCACTGTCTAACCTGTATACATATGGAAGTACTATTGTCCATATTGCACACGTTCCTCTATACACTTTTTACATAGGCTGTATTAGCCCAAATAAATCAGAGGGTCTTCAGCGGGTAACTACTTAGAACATGTTTCGGAGCCTATACCTGTACATGTCTCTGCGTAGCGGCTCCTTGGCTAATATATAGCTAAATATTCAGCAAAGAAAACCCATATAATAATGAATAAACATGAACGTGGCAAATGATGAATTAGCTAAATACGTGAAGTTTTCCTTATAACTGCAGAGCTTCATTGTGAAAGAAGAATACCTGCCCAACAAACCATAATTACTAAATGTGTATAGTACAGGTTCAGATAAGAACAATTTGACTTACCCCTGACCCAGTATACACCCTTTCTAGCTGGATAGCCTATCCTTGTTAAACCACCTGCCAGTGCACAACTGAAGTAGAAACAACTGGGGCATTATATTCCGTCCCAGTGATTGTAAAATAAGCAGTTGCAGCTAGACCACCTGTACAAACCAAGGGAAATCCTAACAAGGACTGCAACAATGGACATCCTGCACCAGAAATATAAAACAAACTCCATGATGACACCTGCTCCTCACTTTGAAAGTCAACAAACAATTCAGCTCTATTTCACTGCCAACCCTGAGTCAATGTTTCAACGCAATGTGTCAGGCTTGTGACATTTGAGAAAATACTGTCGATTTTGATCAATTTTTTAATATTGAGTAACTGTGCATTCAGGCATGTCAGAAAAGAATGAAAGTCATTAGCATTTATGCCAAATGCATGTTATCAAAACAATTTTGCTTAACACAATTTTAAGAACAATTAGACAAACTTGTAACTGTCGTATGTCAGCGCTTGCTATCGATAGCACGGGGGGGGGGGGTTAACCTGACAGAAAACATGTAACCCTAAAATGTCTGAAAGTGGACATTAAAACAGAATGATGTCAAAAGATAAAATTTAGCAGCAAAAAATTATAAAAACTGTAAATTTTTTGTTGCTAAAGTGAGAGAAGAATGAAAGTTATTTGTAATTAAGTCAAGAGAATGCAATGAAAATGTAATATTTCTTAACCAGGTATCCAGTACAATTAGGCAAGCTTGTAACTGTTGTAGGCCGCTGCTTGCTACCGATAGCTCCTTGGGGGTTTAACCAAACAGAAAACAAACTAGCCTAAAATGTCTGAAAGGTTAATATTAAAACAGAATGATGCCAAAAGATAAAATTCAGTTGCAAAACAGGCAAGTCAAAAATCTCTAAAACTATTGAAGCGAAACGTTCTAACCATCTCAAGATATTTACAGCAAAATTGGTAGAAGTATTTGATCAAAAGTACATCTTTGAATCCTTTTGACTCAAGTTTATTGTAAATAAATTTGGTTTTAGATGCAAAGTGCTAAAATTTAGAACAAATACGACCACATCTCCAAATCTGTGACAAAAACGTATTAGTAGTTGTTTTGTTCTACTTTACCTCAAGATGGACTGACTAAAGCTAGTGCTTACAAAACAATTAATCTTGATCTCATGACTTTAAGTTATTTTATATACTCATCATGATTTCCATTGAAATAAAAACGATTGCAAACAGTTTACAATTAGTAATATGGACAAAAATTGGCGGAGCTACAAGGAGATTGCTCGCTCAATTATAACAATTGATTTATGTTGATAAACTCAGTCAATAATAATAAACATGATGATGATGATGATGATAATAATAATAATAATGATAAAAATGATGATGTAATGATAATATTTTATTGAACCTCCCATGCAGGAGAAATAAATGCAATGAATTAAGATAGTACATTGAGATACAGCCCAACTTACAAACAAAACAGTAGAATTATAAGACTGTGGGGTCCCCACAGAATCTCCAAGTACCTGATGAGCGATGATAGGTCTATAACTGGATGCCAACCTCTGTCCCACTTGGTGTTCTTGCACCGTAGCTTTAACCCCCCCCCCCCCCAGTAATCCAGATATACTTGGGCTTCTTTGTGTGGGGATGGGGGTGGGGGTTACATATGTTCGCAGCATCGCAGAGGCCTGTCTTCACTGAAAAGAAGCAAATAGCATTGTGTAAGTGTATTTAAGGTGAATGAATCATCTGTGATGGACTCCAGTCGCACGGGTTCACTTCCGCTTTAGGGTGGAACACTCAGCAGAGTCCGACTTGGTGGTTCTGCACCCACATCACACTGCCACACAGTGATTGCCTGTATGCCATTGTCCTCCCTCTGTCTGTGATATGACCCTCACGATGCCATCTTAGAAAAGATGCCCATTTTATTTGAAAACAATGAAGTCTGATGATTATCATGAGAAAATTTATTTGGCATGTAACCAAAAATTAACCGATCTAGAAAATCATGGGCAAACAAGGTATTTTTCCCAAATATCTGAAAAGTTTCGAATTGCCTCATTGAAATATCACACTGGAGCCAATAAAGACATTTAAAAAGTCATATTTGAGTGATATGCTGGAAACCTGTGGGAAAGAAATCTGTATTCGACGAACCTTGGCATGTTCAAAGATCATACCAGTAGAAAAAATTTGTACATGTTCAGTGACCTTGAGATGACCATGAAGTGACCTTGACGGCCACTTTAGTGATCTAAATTGGTCTATTGTGGCCCTTTTCGTCTTTTTGATGTATTCATAACAATAAATAGCAAAAAGCCAAGAGAACAGCTTGTGCAAAATTTTGGAGAACATTTTTGGAAAAAATATTTTCGAAATTAGCCCAAAAATGGGAAAAAATGTACAAGGAGTATTTTGCAATAGTTTATTTCATTTTACATAACAGATATGCATCTGTATATAAAACAGCGGAAACACAAACATAACGCCCATTTAGTATGTGTATTTCTTCAAAAATCTTATATTTCAAAGAAATTACGTCCATTTGAAATTTTGCCCCATGAACCCATTGTTGGTGGCCATATAGGATTGAGAAACGAGGCTCTGATTTCAAATTGATATAATGTCACTAAAATTAAACAAATTCACGCGATCTTTTATTCAAACTTTGAAATCACCTACTCGTTCAGCTGCATCCGATGGTGGACATATTTTAATGAGGCAATTCGAAACTTTTCTGATATTTGGGACGGATTGTTTTTCTACCCAGAATTTCCTAGATCAGTTAATTTTTGGTTATATGGCAAATATTGTTTTTCATGATAACCATCAGACTTTGTTGTTTTTCTTTTTAAATGGATATTTTGAGTATATGTATCAATATTTAGATGCTAATTGATATAGAAATCCGTTTATAGCTACGTTTTGGTGTTCAAGGTTATTTCAAGGTCAAATAAAGGTAACGTTTTATATATCTCTGGCATATCTCACTCTTTGTCAAGTTCCATGAAGACTGACCTATAACTTCAATTGATATTGCGAAATGTATTCTTATGTAAACAAAAATTGGTCATTTGGCCCTATAGTGATGTCCACCATCCGACACAGCTAAAAGAGTAGACGATTTTGAGAAAACAGTTCACGTAAATTTGTTGAATCTTAGTGAAATTATATCAATTTGAAATCAAAACCTCGTTTCCATTTCTCAATTCAAATTCGCGGCCAACAATGGGTTTATGGGCTAAAATTTCAAATGGACGTAATGCCTTTAAAACATAAGCATTTCGGATGATTTGAAAAAAATCTGCTAAGTGAGCGTAATGTTTAAGTTTCACCTACAATACGTATAGATGTATCCTTGTGTTATGTAAAAATGAAATAAACTATTGCAAAATACCCTTTGTACATTTCTTTCATTTTTGGGCGAATTTCGAAAACTTTTTTTTCAAAATGTTCTTGGCAAAATTGTACATTACTTCTTCTTTTCACGTTTTGCAATTTCTTGTTATAAATGTATGAAAAAGACGAAAAAAGGCCAAAAAAGACCTATCCAGATCAATAAAATGACCATCAAGGTCACTTCAAGGTCATCTCAAGGTTAGTGAACATGTCCACATTTTTCTCACCATGCCAAGTTTCATGAAATGTAGATTTCTCTACAATAATTATCCAGCGTATCACACAAGAATGGCTACTCTAATGCCCACGTTTTGCTTCATTGGCCCTAGTGTTATTGTACATGTTTTACTTGCTTATATTATATTATTGTATGTGATATCTTGTTACATGTAATGTCTTGTTTACATGTGCTGGATTGTGCATTCTCGTTTGTATTTCCCATGTTGACAAATCACCCGTCGAGGTACGTCTCTTTGCACTCTGTAATTTATAAAACCATTTCATCCCAGAAAAGTTATCTTCGTCAAGTGGTCAACGTACAAGTACCACAGCTACATCCACAGGGATAACCACAACCACTGTTGGCAATCAGAAGACTGAGGAAACTCCCCCTCTTACCGCCAGGAGGACTTCTGAAGCTCCCAGTTCTACCACAAGAAAGCCAAACACAACACCGCAAGGTAGCATAAAATAAATCGGTTATTTCTTTCTGGGGCATAGAACAACGAATCTGCTGTACTTTGTCCATGACATTATATTGCATACGCTTGCAGTAATACAATAAGCGATCACCAGTGACTGATTTCGCATTGTAATGTAGCAAAAAAGGCTATAGAAACTTTAAAGAATCGTAATGTAAGTAGTTTTCTTATTACTCGGTGCTCCTGACCTATTAAGGGAGTCAAGGAAATGCAACTGAGAATGTCGCATGGCGGCACCACGGCAGGTGACTCCCCCCCCCCCCCCCACAGTAACAACTGGAGACATCTGGGGGATAGATAAAAACTGCTTCATTCATTGGTTGAAAATATCATGTGACACAGGAAGCATGCTGCCACCATGCAAAATTGTGTATCCGACATGTACTTTAAACCAAATGAAAATCCCAGATTTTGTTGATGATACCTGTGCCTCGTAGGCCTACTGTTATGTAGAGTTGTATTACAGAAATGCACATTGAGCAGCTCAGTTATGTTTTCGTGGCTTTTTTCGGGAGTTCAAATGATTGAAGCAAGCTCACGGTTTATTTTTACCCAGCCTGTCTTTTTTGTCAACAACGTCACGCTCACAAATATAAAATTATATCCCAACATAAAATCTAATGTAAATTGACAATTTTAATGTATATCACCCACGAAATATGTTCACCGTGCAATTGTTATGCCACAAGGTCGTCATCAATTTGACTTTTCCGAGACTAGTGTGTCCGATTTAAAACGTAATACGAATATAAAGCATCGTAGGAAATCCTCGCAAACGTTTGCACAATTTACTCGCGGGGGAAGAAAACAACAGTTTACGATGAAATAGCACAGAGAAAAGAAAAGGAAATTTGAAAAAAATGTGTATGATCGAACTGTGTAAAGTTCAAATGTTGTATTTACAGCAAACATTGTGGACGGACTGCTGGCTTGGGAAAAAGGCTTGATTGGAGCTTTACCTCCCGGAACAATTATTTTCGTTGTTGTTGCTATAATCACCATCTATACAAAGCAAAGGAAAAAGGGGAAATGCAAGATGCCTACAGCTGGGAATAAGGATGACAACACAGACAAGCAGGATCAATCAAAGAGAGCCAATAACACGAATGGCGAAGATAACAGCAATTCAGACCAAGATGGTGGACTGTGAACAGAGATAATGCTTTTTTTGCATTTCAAGAGAAAATTGGCTTCCTGAACTGAGAACTTGCTTTGTGTGTATGTATGTATGTACGTCCGTATGTATGGATGGATGGATGGATGCATGCATGTATGTATATATGTATGTATGTATGTATGTATGTATGTGTATGTACGTACGTACTTATGTATGTATGCATGCGTGTGTTTTCATGTGTAACAGCATTACAAGCGGAGAATGTTTGCATGTATGCATGCCCGTATGTGTATATATATTCCTTTCTGAGACCATCTTAAAATATGGTATGAAACTTCCAAAATTATAGATGTACAATAACAGCCTGATTACTCCTTTCGGTAAAATATGGTATGAAACTAAAAAAATAATAGATTTATCAAAACAGCTTACTTACTCCATTCGTTATGATACATATTTTGAAAATCTGCGTTTTCAAAAGTCAGCTGATGGCTGTTTTAAATTTATATAAATTGCATTGATATAGCAAGCTAGAAGATTTACAAGTAAATTAATGTACATTCTGATTTTAAGTTTTAATATACCATTTATAAGTTCCCCTCAAATGGGGTAAACTTCGTTCATGTTCAAAATCTCATCCACACCATATAAATAACAAAAAAAAACAAAACAAAAAAAAAAAAAAAAAAAAAAACAAAAAACAAAAACAAAAAAAAAAAAAAAAAAAAAAAACCAAACAAACAAACAAACAAACAAACAAACAAAAATACACAGATAAACATAAATGATCAAAATTATTGAGTATTTTTTTCTAGGCAGAAGTTGGTGTCGGAAAGAATTTATAATGAACATATATTGCACGTGGGGTCTTCAGCATGACGTAGTGATAACGGTATACGTATATTTGCCTCACTTCCAAAGGTCAAAAATTACAAATAACCTGTCAGTTCCATCAGATTTAGAAATGTATATTCTGTAAGCAGTTTTGTCTTGATATGGTACAAGACTGCAAAAGCTCGGATCTTTAATCATGTTAATTACCCACACAAAGTCCACATCTATTCACGCCTATTTGTGAAGCCATCCAACAATATTCATGTTTCTTTTCTAAACATTTTTGAGGACATTGCTCCAAATTTCGGTTGATACGCATCAGTGAAGGTGGTTTTACAATAGCATGCTTCTGGAATTCTGTTACCCTACTGTATTGCTCTTCACGGTCAATCACATGTTCAAACCGTGCCTGGTAACAGTTACATATTTTGTCTTGGATGCACATCCGAAGAGAAATTTGGCCGAGACGTCTTAGTATTGGCTTTAATTCAATGCTTTAATCCTTGAAATATTTGCTCAAGTTGAAGCGAAAAGCTTTTCAAACATTACAAGTCCATTTGATGCGTATTAAATATATATTGTTCAGCAAACAAGAAAATTTGAGTTTTCGACTGGTGTAATTGTAGCGGGCATCAGATAGCTGATTAAAAGCATTGACGCCATCATAAGAGTTACACTTATTACTTTCCTCTAATCATCGTATCTCCTCATGCCCCTCAGCGCCCAACCCGCCTATTGGAAAGCTATTGACCATGTTTTTTTTTATATTTCTTATAAACACTTAAGTTGAACATTATTGTTTGCAGATGGCATTTTATTTCCAACCGGCTTTGCCAAATAAAACACTCACCGTTAGAAGCAGAACAACTGTCCTATTTGAGAGGTCATTGTGGCAATAAGAAATAATGATTTACCTGCATTTGTTTTATGTGTTTTGCAATAGCAGCACTCATATTTTAAGTTGGGTCGAATGTATCTGCAATATCAGGTTAAAGTGATCAGGCAAGCACACCAACTGCAGTATACCCAAGATAATTATGGGAAGGTATTAAAGGGTGGCACCAAGCAAGTTGTTACATTCTTAAATGGGAAAATAAGCAGCAGCGGACCACTGTGCTGTTATTATACCCGGGGAAAAAAATCAAGAAAAGTGTTTAAAACCAAACAGAAAACACCAGACTCGTGTGTGTGTGTGTGTGATTAATTGCACCTGCATTTCTGGTACATTATCTGGACGTACGTATTGACAACGCACTTACAAATTTAAAAAAGGAGAAGTACAAGTAGAAAAATATCGACATTGTACAGCAACAGGAGATAATTATATACATGAAGCTATTTGTATGGCCCTAGATAACACCTCAATTATGCTGACATTTCCAGTAATTCTAATTATATACACACACCGTGGATCATGACAAGCTTTGACACGAAATTTGCCAATTAATATTGTTTTTTAGAAAGACCGACTTGAACCATTGAAGATAAATCTTTTGTTGAAGTACTGATACATCTTTACCCATTCCAACATCTATTCTGAAAGAGATCCAAAATTATTCTTCTTTCGTGAACTACATCTTCAAATCTGTTCTGAACTCTCCATGTGAGGGCATTACTGAAGTTATTTCGATCTTGGTAAAATATAACCCCTTTATGAACTATGTTCTTGTTAAGTGCTTGTCATCCATTTTGAACTTCTTTGTTCTGCTACATCATATCAGACCATCTAGTCACAGGTTCCTGGGAACATCAATTTCCTCTGCAAGAAACTAGTTTGGGTTTTCATAGGAACCTTTACTATTACTGCAATTACTTGGATATTCCTCTTTAGATCACCCACGAGCCTGTCGACAACTTGGCTCTCACAAGTTATGGTTGCTTGACATAAACCCTTATCTCCATGTTACACAAACAAATTCTGAATATGACCTCCAAGTATCTCTTTTGCTTCTTTCATAATTTCTGGTCTTTATCTTACATATTCATCGAGTCTAAACTTGGCTTTTCCCCTTTTCAGCCCCAAAATCCCCCCCCAATAAAAACTGCTTTCTGTCTGTTGTATATCTCTTAACCATTTTCCACATAACTAGTCTAAAATTTACAAAATGCCTTAAGAAATCAGAAAAAATATTGTTCTGCCACATTGTGAAACGTGCCAGGCGTTCATATTCCATATAAACACATTTCATGAATGATCTCAAAACGTGGTTTTTGAAGACATCTTGCAGTTGAATGCAAAAAGAAGCTACAACAAAATACAGAGAAGCATATACATTGGTTTTAAATCATGCCATTTTGGTCCTTGTCATGTGTAAATTCACACTGACTTGAGTCACTGAAATTATAACAGAAATTTAATCTCCTATGGCTACATAAGGTGTCACAGAACAAAATGGTTAATGGCTGTAAGAAACATCCTGAAGCACTTTGTTTCATAGTAAAATCAAAGAAAGGTGGTTAATTACATGGGAATGAGAACGTTTCTTTCTTGTTTTCTCAAAACTATTCAACAAAAAACAAAAAAAAAAAAAAACAAAAAACAAAAAAAAAACAAAACAAAACAAAACAAAACAAAACAAAAAACAAAACAAAACAAAACAAAACAAAACAAAACAACAACAACAACAACAACAACAACAACAACAACAACAAATTTTTTATGTTTGGGGGGTATGGTATGCCTCAGTCCTCTCTGTTTCATGAACTACTGCTGTACCTCCCATTCTCACTTTCCGATCCCCATTATCACAAATCCTTTAACAGCCCCTCATCTGTATTTATTCCTCACTTTCTACATGTGTGTCTCACTGATTACTATCACATCAAACTCCATATTCATATTAATATTTTGTATTTCTGTCTTTTTGCCTGAGCCTGACAGCACCTAATTTACCCTCCTGCCATCCTGTGTGTCCCTGTCTGCACTTACTATTCTCTTATTCCTCTTATTACTATATATTATCCCAATTAGCACCCGAAGGAAAGAAGCACATACCTTGTTAACAAGAGTACAGAAGGAAACGTTTGAGTTGTCGCAACTGACTAATTTGAGGGTCAGGAATCCATTTCTGGGGTATGTTGACACTTGGCGCCCATTTGGACCTTCAAAACCAAGATGGCCGCTTTATATTTTCCTTTCCTCAGGCACAGTGAACCACTTTAGACATGTATGAGCTAGAAATGCGTATTACACAACAATTTCTACTACCTTTGGGGATGTGAGACTCAGCTCTGGCATTGAATTGGCAATAAAATGTTATGAATAGTGTTCACATTCCTCTAATTAGTATAGATTATACTAATTAGCACCTGAAAGAAAGTAGTACATGCGCGTTTAGCTTTGCAACAGAAAACAATGTGTGGATAGTTGCGACTGGCTTATGGAGGGTTAGGAATCCATTTATTGGGTTCATTTTGACAATTGGCAGCCATTTTGACCCTTAAAAACCAAGATGGCTGCTGTACATTTTCTTTTCGTCTGGTATTATGCACCACTGATTATTACATAATTATTTCATTAACGACAATTGGAAAAGTAGCCAGAGTCTGTCGTTAATTTTTTTTGGCTCAGAATGCACTCTGTTAGACATGTATACGTCAGAAACATGTATTATACAGCAATTTGTACTAATTTGGGGGCGGGCCCCAGGTCTGGCATTGCATTGCTAATAGAAATTGTTCATAGTGCAAGGCAAAAGAAAATCTGCACTTAACTCACATAGAACCTGCATGATGGCATGGAACTCCTGGGATGCATGATTTCCTTAAAATTCATTTCTGGTTCTGCATATGCAATAGGGCCTTTAAAAGTCAGAGAAAAGCTAGGTGAAATATATTCATAAATACTGATCACATTTTACACAACTATCTTTCACATCATGAATGTCATAATCATGTTAGAGCACTTCACATCACAGTCCTGTTACGGTACTTCACCTGCAAATAGAATCAGCACAAATGGCTATTTTATCAAAATGCCTAAAAATAATATTTACAAATACTCATAACATGTGGCCCTTGTCTGATTTAAAGTAAGGCATCACGTTTTGAGACATATGCAGATAGGTATTGTACCCCCCCCCCAAAAAAAAACCTCTTAACATCATTTAACAGTGTTATGCACACACTCGATGAGACCCGCTCAGATTGAGGTGTGGCTCTTTAGAAGGCTCTTATGAACCTTAAATTCCAGCTTGTTATCATAGTCACCCAAATTACTGGATATATTTTGAAGTATTAAGACACTTTTTGTATCATATTTTTTTCTTAGGAAGATAAAACTTCAAATCTATTTACATTCTACAAGCAAGGTGTCCATCATTAGATGAAACCATGCAAAGATTCCTGCCAATAGGAATGTTGTGCTTTGACGTTTATGGAATATCCATGATAATCACCGATGAAAAGCAAACAGTATTGTTGGTGCAACTCTGCACAAAAATGCAACATAAAGAAGCTCCAGCACACCACACAGTTAAGTGTCACAAGTACTCTATCCTGTCAAATTAGCACTCGGGCATTTGAAGTAGCAATTAATTGACCCATTGTGTTTCCTGGAATTATTGTATAAACACTTGCAGAGCCTTTTAACAATGATTCCTGCAGATTTCTTTGAAGTTCCTTACATCCAGTTCTTCCTGTGATTAAGATAAATTAATGGATTTCCCTCTAAATCATGTGTATTCGTTTACTTGGTGTGAACAACCAATCTTACACCCACAGAGTGCTCTACATGGTTGCCCGTTTATGCAACATCTACATGGGGTTTTATATTCACTCAAACAACCACACTTTGCCTTTGTTTTTGAACAGGTTGTGTCCAGATTGTTATGCACAAACTGGGTTTATGAGGTGCATGGTCTTGCATGAAAATGACAGAAGCTAGTGGTAATTGCTTACACATAAATGACATTGCTAGAAGACATAGTCCTACATGGGCAGAATGGGAAAGCGAGACAGTAATAGGGCAGGCTACACGTAGACTACAGCTGTAGACTTATTCAGGGTCATAAAATCTATTGTGTGCAGACTTCTTGAAAAAACACAGGAGACTAATATAATATATGTAAATTCACGAAGGTGCTAGCAGCAATATTGTTTGTATACGTATTAATTTCAAATGCATTTCACAACTACAATGAATCACACGTTTCAAGCTAAATGATTCAAATGTTGGAATGTGTTTCTTATGGACACCAATTAGCCTAATTTATGCTAATTGAGGCAAATTAATGGTGTTCACTCAGAAGTGAGAATTATTAATGATTTGTAATAATGGGACATAACAGTTCTCGGTTCTGACCATGGGCAATATGGAGAACACATATCAGGGTAGGTTACAAACCATCACCTTCCGTAACTTCAAAGCAATTTAATTTTTTTTTGCACCCTTTGTCTTCAAAGCACCTTCAATTACAAACGCAGTGCCAGAAATTAGTTCCTCACCCCAAAATAGTAAGAATTGGCGTGCTACACATAGTTCGTGCCCAAAGGGTTCTGAAGTTACCCAAAATCCCTGAAGGAAAGATAGTAACCATTGGCCAATTTGAATATTGAAAGTTAAAATGGCCACTTAGTATCAAAATGACCTCAGAAATGCGTTCCTTACTCTAAAAATAGTTAGTAGCAACTATTAACACATACATTTTTGGTAATTAGATCTAAAGTTAAGTGGTCCTTTCATTTGGGTGTCAATTTGCATAATATATGCTAATAAGGTGAGTTTACGCACAGAGACAGAGTGTCTCTTTTGATGATTTTTTTTCATTTTGCCCCATGGGAGACTTGTGCCAAATGGGACCTTTGCACTATGAAATGCAGTGATCACCTCTTTTGCCCTTAACAAGTCTGCTAAGACTACAATGTCAAGGTCACTTGCTACGTACATGATGTAATCCTAACTGCAAAATAACACAAATCGTCACTTTCTCCTCTATGTACACACATTAAATTATCACCTAAACTAGTTTTTGTAAAACAAAATTATAGTAAAGATACATACTTATTAGCTGATACACTGCCAAAGTGTTTGTCTATTTTGCCACCTGATGACTTTCAATGAACAAAGAACGTGGCCATAAGTACTTGTGTTGTGTAAATCATATTAAAGGGTCATAGGAAACAAACCTTTCTGACATGTTCTGGTGATAAACTCAGATATATATTGAGCGGCATATAGCTGCTGCAACTTTGAATCATATCAAGGCCTATATCACTACCTGCATCTGTGACACAGTTCACCTTTAATGAACTGATTTTCAATTTGTATGTATATGCTAGACCGCTAAATCAGACCGATGACCCGTGCTCCCAAATGTCTAGTAAGTGGGGGAAAACTAGCGAGCAAAAGGCGATGCGATACAATTACGTGCTGAACATTATCGTAGCCCTGCTAGACATATAGGTCTACCTAACACATAAAAAGAAACGTAGATGAAAAGACCGTTTGGTCTTGGTCTTTGTTGTTTCAATGGCAGTGGGCAAAAATATTTTGACCTTTTTCTAGCCGTCTGCTGTGCTTCAAGACAGAGATATAGATGGGTAGACTTCACTTACACATACCATCAGAATATGTTAGTGTAACAGTAAACAACAATTAACATTGTCAACTTAAGAACCACCGCATGTCTATACAATGTGCGCAGTGTCACTGACAACTATGCCAAACAAATGTACACCACCAATGGCACATATTTATTTATACAGAATATATAATCTACGTATATCAAAATTTCTTACTAGGCTCAAATTATATTAACAATGACACAACACAAATGAAAAAAAATGTTTTGCTAGAGATTTGACATAAGTTCATGGTGTGAAATCGGGATGGCACACAGGAAGTCTACAAGAAATAGGAGATTGTCGGTTATTTACAGTGCGAGAGTATTGCATGATATAAATAGCATGCATCTGCACTAAGGTCACATGACTGAGTATAACTGGTATGTCATTTTATGATATACCGCAGACTTCTTTTGCCAGCACGGTAGTCTGCAATATTATAAACATAATGTAGTATATGTTTGTCGAAAACCTTAATCCTTTGGAAAATTGTCCTAACTTTGCAAGAATATTGTGCCTGTGAAAACACATAAAGCCACATACTGCATCCAAAAATTTGATAGCATTTTGTTGCACTCTATCTGAAGGACTTTTTGCACAACTCTTAATGATGCTTGCAACAGACCAATGCTTCAAAGTTTCTCGTTTCAGTTAAGAACAAATAACATTCTCTGATGGGTATATCGTCAGCAAGCAAACATGTCATTTTATTTATGGTCATACACTGAGCACATCGTTTTTAAAATTTTGATCTGAGTTGTACAAGCAGCTGACATACATGTATTTATTCTAATATATGTATGCAAGCATAGTCTCCAATTTTATAGCAAAGCAGAACAGCAAGTTCATGAACCGTATTTTATTCATGACCGTTAATTTTATGAAGCTGCCTTTGTTGGTTGCTGAGAGTGTTATATTCTCTTAGAAGGGTAGTCAAAAGGTGCTAAGCTGCATCACCATCCATTAGTCAGTACATTTACTTATAATTTGTTTACGTCCAGTTGCAAAAATTCACTTGTAGTATATCATCCAAATTTAAGGCAGCATCTGTATATGTCCCCCCCCCCCAGAAAATTAAACAGAAGAGATAACAGCGCCTCATTTTGAGGAAAATATTATCCATTGAAGATAAACATACAGACCGATGCTTTATGGACGTCGACAAGTATTAATTAAGCGTATGATACAATGTGTGATTCTTGTGGTTGAACTGCATATTTCCTGATCTCCTCACAGAGATTATTATTATTATTATTATTATTATTATTATTATTATTATTATTATTATTATTATCATTATCATTATCATTATCATTATCATTATCATTATCATTATCATTATCATTATCATTATTATTATTATTATTATTATTATTACTATTATTATTAATTCTAAGTGCTAACTATAACACATATACCAATTATGCCTCAGGTAAAGATTAGCTAGACTTACATTATGATGTCTTCAGATTTGAAAGTAAGCTACATCAAAAATACCTTCGCTGAATGATTGCCTTCGAAGAAATAATCTCTTTTGGATAATTATTGCCTTTATATACAAACAGCTCACATTCTGACATACCCTCAAGCATCAATAATTGATTACTTCCAAGCACTACCAGCTTTTGCTACCGTGGATATACCCCTTCTGGACAGACCTGCAAAGGCCTCCCTGTTTCGGAAAAAGAGAGATCATGCATTGAAAAGACGCATTTGGAACTACAGTAAAGCAGACTTTGAGGTTTTCAGAACATCCCTTCGAAGTGGGGACTGGAGTTAATGTTTGTGCCTGAAGATATTGATCCGTGTTGTGATTTCTGGTCCACGTTTTTTGTGAAAACTGCTGAACAATCAATCTAAAACAAAAATATTGAAGCCAGACTACATAATTCACCGTGGTACAACTCTAGCCTACGTTAACATAAACGTCAGGGTAAAAGAAAATACGAAAATGCTAAACGTCATAATTTCAATACCCATGCATGGACCTCTTTCTATCAAGTTCGAAACCGTTATCAAAAGCAGTTTTAAACTGCTGAAGACGAGTACAATACTGAGCGTCGTAAGGACCTCAACAACCCTTCGAAGAAAACCAAATGTTGGTGGCGCACAGTTAAGTATTTTTTGGAACGAAATCAATCTTCAACTATTCCCTCTCTTATGCATGATGGGAAGCACATTTTTGATTCCTTGTAAAAAGCTGAAATTTTTAATGTCTACTTTCTAGAACAATGTAACGTTGATTCTTTATCCGAACATGCTGATTCTGCTGCACCTACTCTTGACTCACTCACTGTAATGGAGACAGAAGTTCTTGAGGTGCTTTTATGTATTGACACAACTAAAGCTTCCGGTCCTGATGGTAATAGTGCAAAAAAGCTGGAAGAAGCCGCACCTGTTATATCCCCCTTCACTTGCTAAATTATTGAGCCTTTTCACTTTCTAATAGACAAGTCTCTTCAGCTTGGAAAAGAGCAAAAGTGACCCCACTTTATAAATAAAGGCCCGGAGAATTCATGCACTAATTACGGACCTGTGTCTCTACTCAGCTGTGCTGGAAAAGTACTAGAAAAGATAGTTTTTAAGCATGTACATCTTTTTTCGGGACAACATCGTTATCTTTGCTCAGCAGTCTGGTTTCATACCAGGCAACTCGATGATCAATAAGTTGCTCTTCGTCTATCATGAACTGGGTTTAGCATTGGATCAACGAAAGGAAGTACGAATCATATTCTTGGACATTAGTGAAGCTTTTGGCAAGGTTTGGCATTCTGGGGTATTGTACAAATTAAAGAGAGCAGATATTGAGGGAGATCTTCACGATTGTTTTTCGGATTATCAAAAGAATCGTTACCAACACGTCGTTATTCAAAGCCAATCTTCCCGTTGGGGTAAAACTTGTGCTGGAGTGCCTCAAGGTTCCGTGCTTGGGCCTCTTATGTTTCTTATTTACATCAACGATATTGTGGATCTTGTTCGTTGTAACATAAAGTTGTTTGCTGATGATAACTCTCTGTACTTGAACATTGATATTCCCTTTACTGCCGCTGATATTATGAATTCGGATCTTGCTGATATTGATCAATGGTCTAAAGATTGGTTTGTGACCTTTAATGCCCTAAAAAATTACTCAATGCTCATCTCCCGTAAGACAAACCAAACTAACCATCCACCTATTAATTTTCAAGGTCATGTATTGCAAAATGTTACCCATAACAAACACCTTGGACTTACAATATACTCCGATTTAAGAAGGTCCGATCACGTTACTGAATTCTTTAACAAATCTAGTAAACCGATTAACATTATGAAAAACTTGAAGTTTAGATTAGACAGAAATACACTCAAAGCTATTTATATTAGTTTTGTCAGGCCGATTCTCAAATATGGTAGTCAAGTGTGGATTGGCTGTGCGGCATTTGAGGAGGAAAGGCTGGAAAACGTTCAATTAAATGCAGCTCGAATTTTTGCTGGTGCAATGCACGGAACGAGCACTGCTAAGCTGTACGAGGAAACCGGATGGTCAACTCCTGCCAAATGTAGAGAAATATCAAAGTTGAAGTTAATGTACAAACTTGTTAACAAGTTCGTTCTTGACTCATTGCGATCAATGCTTCTTACTGCTTCGACTGCGAGTAATCAAACCTATCAGCAGATTAATCTCCCTCATTTTCGTGCTTGTACTGAACTCTTTGATAATTAACTTTTTCCCTCGACTGTTAAGCTGTGGAATCAGTTACTTCTGGAAATAAGAAATTCAGCGTCAACCAAAATATTCAAATCAACTATCATGAAGCCAGTGGTCAGAGGTACCAAATTTCCTGAATTATATAATTTTGGTGATTGATTTCTCGCAGTTCAACACACGTGCCTTTACGTGGGTGCTAGTCAAATAAATTCTCACGTGTTTAAGGTCGGCGTGAAAGATACACCTGTGTGTGATTGTGGTATAATCAGTGAAGATATTTGGCATTACTTTTTATTTGTTCCATTTAAGTTGTTCAGCGAACAGTTGTCCATAGTACAATTTCCTTGTAGGCTCCTTTCGCATTACACAGTTTTATACGGCTGCCTTGAATGTTCTCTTGAAGTATATATTGTGATTTTTTCAGCAGTACATGAGTTTTTTTCCCGAAAGTGGCCGCTTCAAACCAGGAGGCATAGGTTAAATTATGGTAAAACGAACACATAACGAATTCTGCTGCATTGCTACCTTATAAAAGATACACACTTGCAGACCTAACACCGTAATAAATTACATAGCCCCACTATCCATTATGTCACTGTGTTTGTCACTGTTATACGGACTGTTAATTTTGAGGCATTTGATCAATAGAATACGTTTCACTCAAAGGTTAAAATACTATGACAGGTATGGCTAGTGCTGGTCCACGTATGCATGTTATTAGGATGTATGAAACTAGTTAACAATTTTAATGTTCATGACATGATCATAAAACTCGTCGAGCCGAGATTATTTTCCTGACTGACCGAGTTTTTGTAGCGGATGACTCCAACTGCAAAGCACGAGGAAATATCCGCCACAGGAATGCGGCCAGTCAGGCAAATAACCTTCTCAATGTGGTCAGTTTCATTTTTACGCAATAATAACAGCTGCAAATTTTTCATGGGAGAAAAAGACAAAAATGTTTTAAATGTTTATTAAAAAGTACAGGCTAGAATCAGTTCTCCAAATAAAAATGGTTAAAATTGTGGCGTATGAGTATGCATTGTCACTACCTAGTGAAGGATACGAACAACTTTTTGTCACATACCTAAAGCACTTTACCCATATGATGGCAATTTCAGTATCACACCCCCTTTCATTGTTGCACACACAATGAAATTGCTCCCTGCCCATATAAGATGGCTATAAAAGGTGTGCCTTGTGTAATGGAGGTGTTCAATCATCTTTGATAGGTTCTAATTTTTGTAGTAGAACTGTAGTAGTTACGTAACTACTATGGAATGCCATTCATAACAACGCGCAGTCAGAAGCCCGTTCGGCACATGAATAATAGTTCATGTATAGGAATGTCGCTCTCCAAAAATGGCGTCATTGGAGGTATTTCTGAACTTATTTTGGTGATTAAGTATGCAAACTAGGTCTTTAAATTTACAAATACAATTATTTTTGTCGATATGGACATCATTTCACGCTAAATTAGTCACGCCACTTCATTGCCTTTCTCAGACAACGGCTTTCTACATGTGTCTTTAATGATGTTATTTAGTGTAACTTGATTAAAATTTATGATATGTACAGGACTACAAGTGGGTGTTTGTGGCCATCAGTATTCACAGACGAAAACAGATGGCGGTATAGCACCCTCATAATTTGATCTAAGTATTTCTGCAACAAGATTTTCCTTCAAGCACGTAAACAATTTACTCACTTCATAAAGCTCTTTCATTATAAATGAGTCATTGACTGTGATGAAGAACTGCTGTAACGGGGATACAATGATCTCTGAAAGTGGAGGAAGGAAAAGATTTATGGTGCCCAAACACATACTAAAATTACAGTGTTTTAATCGGATCACTATATGACTATATTTACAAATTTATGTATCATTTGTTCAAGAACAAGTACCTTGAAAAGTAAAAAAGTCGCATGCAATACAATGTTTAAGTTTACTTTTACCGACAAAATTTTTATCAAAAAATGAATATGGGGAATTCAAATGTAATTTTCATGTGGCAGCTATGTTGCGCTCAAGATGATTTAGGAAAACTATCAATATTTAGTGAGGTTGATATTTGTACCTTATTTTGCATACATATGAACAAGTACATGACATAGTCACAAGTAACTGAGTATTTTGAGCTTGTATTGCGTTCAGTGTTAAACTCATAGCGCGCAACTTCGTTCCCATGGCACAGAGGAGTCTTCAAATCTCTTGCCATTATTTAGCGAACGAGAGAATACCAGATTGGAAACTATTTGCGCCACTTTAGATCATAATCTCGCCTTGTCGAGGATGAAAGACAATTTGTTCGCAGTCGCGAAACAAAAGAACAAATTCACTCACGGACGTTTTACTTTTACATTTTTGTTCTACATGTTTGAAATTCCTGGCTGGATACAAGCGATTTGTAGGCCTAGATAAGAGAAATGCTTCGGAGTTTCCTGCGCAAAGTGTGATTGCCCCGCCTTTTCCCAACAATCAACATGACAACAAAGATGCGCTCGCTTATTACGGTGCTTGCAGTTCACATATTACAAATGTGTGTTCCATTGTATATATGATATTAATTCTGTAGTGTGTGATTTTGTTCGTCGTGTTCTCCTATTATCGCTCTAACAATTGACACAGGTCACATCGGCAGTACTATTTTTTGTAATTCAATTGCAATATTTGTTTGCAGTGTGGCATTAGATGTATAAGATAAATCGAGAAAATTAGTTCTTTTTAAAATTTTGAATTTCTTTGAAAATATGGGAAATCCAGTGGTTCTAAATACGCAACAGTATACTTTCAAAATTGGAAATTTACCGAAATTTAAAGGTTCACAAACAGGTTTAAAATATATTATGATTGGAAATTGGGAACTTAAATTCTTTACAAAAATCTGGATGTGGCAAGTCCGACAGAATATACATGTGTCTTGATACTCTATGTGCAAAGCAAGAGCTTGAAACTACCATTTCTGCAGAGATGCAAATTGTTGCTCCTAATGTTGCCGACATGGACCACTCTCTATTGATATCCTTTTCAGCAGGGTGGCCGAATGTGAATGCTTGAAGAGAAAATGTAATGACCAATAACCTATGTAACACTCTCAACAAAACTAGCCACAGACAGCATTAGGTCAAAGATCATGCACGTAGTAAGCGACCTTTCTCAAACCTGTAAGTTGCTCTGGTCATCAGAATTAAATTTTGTTTTGTTAACTTTTTTGGAACTGTTTCAAGAAATAAAATTTGAATACACAGGCTTCTGATAGTAGCAACACCTACACAGAATATAATTGGAGTACATGGTATCTTGATGCCAGATATGACACAATGGCAAATAGCTGTTGGCAGGTGTGAAGACGTGTTCTTTAGGCTGATAAATTTGAAGAGTGCACAGCCTGCATGCCAAAAGCAGGAAAGTGCGCATCAAAGACGTCCTTGTTGTGGAGGTGGGTTTCAAAAGTATTTAAGTGAACGTTATAAGCTATTGCTGTAACACATATTCAATAATACAAACAAAACTTACCTTCTTAATCATAGCCTACTTCATTTTTTTATTTATTTCATTTATTTATTTAACTTCAATCAACAGAGCACATGAGAGAACACAATGCAAGGATACAAATCATCTAATTATGACTTAACTGCTAATGTGCTTTAATCTAACCGGTATGTACACCTTTTTGAGTCAGCCTCCCAAAATGATAAAATTATCCAGTTTATCTAAGTATCCCCCGCAATCTCTTGTTACGAATGGGCAGCCGACAATGGCCCGGAAGTGGCAAGCGCATAAAATATATTAGGTCGCCATTGAACATTGTTTCAATGTCTGATTTACATTTACGTAACAGGCCAACATTTATAGTGCAAATGTCCAGGATGTTGATTTGGAGACGTTAGGGAATGGTGAACTCATAATCGCAATTTTTACTACCCTAAAGTTAGTGAAGCTCAGACTCACATCCATCCATATAGTTGTAATTTTTTCTTTTAGATCTTTTATTAAGGAGTATGCATCTTCAGCAGTTTGTTCATCCCAGTGATGGCTCAGATTATAGCCACATACAGTGTAAGTCACAGTTTATCTGGCTAGCCCGAGGCACTGGTAGTTGGGATAGATCTGGCACCTGTGGAAGAACTGGTAGCTGATAGCGAGAACTGGTGGCTCGAAAAATGCCAGAAGCAACAAAGCTGACAAGTGACAGGGAGAAGTAACGGCTGAGAATAACCGGCAGCTTTTGAAGATCAGAGCAGAGGTACGGGAAAGTGACACTTTTTATCGATATAAGGTGATTAGTGGAGTTGTGTCCGGTAAACATGTAAATAGATAAAAGTAAAATATACGATTTCCCAGTGCAAAATAACTACATCCTTTAGAATTGACCGCTGGCAGCGAACATAGCCGACGCGATTACTGGTTTGCTGTTGCCGTAGTCACATTGACATCCTCCCTGCCACAGATTGGGGGTCACACACAACAGGTTTTTAGTCCTCTTACATGACCAGAAACCCCCTGTCAGCTTCATGGACATGTTTGCAGTCTGACTTCCATCTTAACCAGTTTGAAACTAAAGTAAGGCGAATCTTGGGGGTGGGGTGGGGTGGGGTGGGGAGGGGGGTTCGTTTTTTTAAGATGATTTATCACTGACCCCCCAGGTAAAACTTTTTGACAGAGAAACCAAGATGGAATTGCACTATCTCATTCTGAATTCCTTACATGCTTAGACTGAAATGGCCCTGTGAGCTTCAAAATGATGTCAAGGTCACCTTTGTTTAAGACCACCATCACTGTTTATAGCATGAACATATCACCTAATCATTTTAAAAAGAATTTTGAAAAACAAATTAAAATCGAAAAATGAAAATGGTAGCACCCCTGTGTAGTGAACAAACTCGACACCAAGTATTTTTACTTTCCGAACAAAACTTACTGTTATGGAGAAAAGTCAAGAAAAGTGAAACACAAAACTTCTTTAAAACACGCAAAATAATCGCAGCACCACCTGCTGAACAAATTAACGGCTAGATGACCCCAGATGTGTCCCTAAGCAATTTCAACGCAATTGGCTTGGCGGTTTGAGGGACGATTTTTCAAGACTAAAATCTTAAAAATTCCAAAAATCATTGACCATTTGAACAAACTTGGAACAGACCCATCCAACGTACATCCTCGCCACGTTTGAAGTGAATCTGACTCACAGTTTTGGAGTCAAAATTAAGAAAGTTGACATACCATTACAATATCCGTTGATTTGTGTTGGAATAAATGGGAATATTTGCATCAAGCGATAAGTGTCCAAATGGAAAACTTCGTCAAAAATCAAAACATGCGGAATATCATCAGTTAATGAACAACTGTGTTTGACCCTTTCCAGAAACTACATTTTCACAGTAGTAGAAGAATCTAAGCGACTGTTTTAGAAAAGAGGTCGAAATCAGCTTTAACACACAAACATTCGTAAAAAAAAAATAAAAAAAAAAATATCGCAGAATTACTTGTTTAATCAACCAAGGTCTATGCGTTCTAAGAAGTGTTCCTACTCAATTTGGAAGCAATTGCCCTGGCCGCTTCGGAAAACAAAGATAATAAAAATCTAAAACTTTCCAGACTGTGACCATGTAAACAAATATATTGAAACCCACCCAAGCTACATCCCCACCAAGTTGAAGAGAATCCGGTTGATGGTTTTGGAGAAGTGAATTGCAGACGGCCGGACGGAGCACCCACTAACCATTCTATAAGCTCGATTGACTGACAATTCAGCAGAGTTAAAATTGGAAGCCTACACTTTATGTTAAAATTGTTCATATTCTCCCACATATTATATTCACGAATCTTCACAGAGAGGAGACACCAAATAGACTTGACTACCCAACGTTTTAGTAGAGAGTGAGTGTTTTGAGTCTGCACAATATCATATATGAACAAAGCAACTGCAATACCCAGAGATATCACTGCAAAACTCAGACATTTGTTCATACCATAACCAGAGTTTGCAAATTATATTAAGCATTAAAATCCAATTATCTTGTACAGATACCAAGAGTTTTATGCATAATCACCATGGCTTTTACACAAAACCCTGGGTTTAAATGAATATAAGCCAGCGTTTTGTGATGCAACTTAGTTTTAGGAACAACACCTAACGTCAGAAAACCGAAGCTTTTATAATTAAAACCCCGGATGTTGTTAACAAACTCCCACTTTTACAAAACCTTGTGATTTGCAATAAAGCCAAGGTTTTGTTCACAACACCAAGAGTTTTGTGGATGAAATTCATAGTTTAGTTTTTTTTTTATATAAACCTGTGGGTCTTGGAGACAAACTCAGGGTTTCATCTCATCTGAAAAAAAGGTTTTGATTAAAAGCACGGGTTTCGTGAATTTCTGGACAGGGCAACTTCCGTTGGTGTGGCTTTAGATAAGGCAATGCGGAGTTCTTGCTAGAATATATTTTCCAGATGTCTTCATATGCAACATCTTCCTTGGTATTGTGTTGAAATAAACTGAAACATAGACAATCGATCGTTGAACCCTATTTGTACTATGACTGATGGGGCCAGACAGAGTACATTTTAGTCAAATAACATAAGAAGTTGCAGATATTCATAACCTGCAGAACATGGCTTCCCATGCATCCTCGAGATGAATGGAATACGCAGAGTTGACCGCATGCAATGCCGAGCCATCATTTCACACATCCTTGTCCCTACATATATATATATATATATATATATATATATATATATATATATATATATATATATAT
The DNA here is from genome assembly GCA_964020975.1 of Hermodice carunculata. Lineage (NCBI taxonomy): Eukaryota > Metazoa > Annelida > Polychaeta > Eunicida > Amphinomidae > Hermodice > Hermodice carunculata. Next base: position 26,935,465 of record OZ026622.1, on the reverse strand, counting down.
CTGTGTGAGTGTATATATGTATGTATGTATGTATGTATATATATATATAAATATATATATATATATATATATATACGTATATTATATATTGAAACATGACCAAACCTATGCTTTGGTCCCAAATCAAGTTCGCGAATCTTGCAGTTTTACCGAACCCGAATCCAAACATCTTTCGGATTCGGTAGGCTCAAATACGTTGCAGGGGTGGTTGGATAAGTATCACAAATTAAAACAAAATAAACTTTAAGAGAAAAACAAAAGCAAAGACAAAACAATAATAATAAAAAACAACCGGAACAAACAAACAAACAAACACCCCCAACAAAACCCCAAAACGAAACACCTCCCTAGTCGATATAGCATCTACTTGCTAATATGTCAGGATTAAGATCCAAGTGTAATCATGATTTTATCACAACTGATAAGTGACTTATATCGACATTTATGGGGTGGATGCTTTGCGGTCAACTTTCAATTGTTTATTCAACAATTAACATCACAGACACCCAAATACGGGACATATAAGTTCTTTGGACTATGACGAGTACACACATATATGATATGTTATCCTAACGCAAATACATTTTGAGCTAGGTGACTAAAGTGGGATTTATTTTTGGTGTTTTACCTGTCCTGAATGTCGACATCATTGAATGCCCACTTAGACTGAGACCTGTACTGCCATTAGTTGAAGTTTGCATCCTGAAATGAACTCGATGACAACACTAAGCTTTAAAGACAATACGCCACACTTACATCGCGATACATGGTGGGTATTTGCTGACGGCGTGTTTAGTTCCGTTATTATCATTATGTTGAAAGAACACCAGACCGGGCTGATAAACTTACGTACGCTGTTTAATCGATGACTAGCTATATGTCTAGAACCATGTGCACATGCAATGTCAATGATTATTATCTTCTTGAAACCCCTAGCGAGAGAAAAGTGTAAAATACATCAAGATATATAACACATAATGATGGCACACAGGAAAACACATAGATACAAGCTAAAAAAAAAGAAGCTGGTTAGCACTGTTGCAACGCGGTGTTCCCTAATATTCACAAACTATTGCGGTCATTAAAGTTATCATTATTTACATTATTATTACTTTTTTTTCAAAATATTCTACAGAAAATTTTTGACAACTTGACGGTTTTTGGTTTTGTCAATTTCGGCCACAAAATCTGTCAAAAGGCAAAAAATCGCACCAATAAGCCTTGCCTTGACTATTTTTGTTCAGTCGAGGTCATCTCAAGGCAGATGCAATTTTCATGCATCCCATTAGCCCGTAATTGTGGAAAGTTTCATTAAAACAGAAAGCTTTGAAACCAGTCGATCATGGCAGAGGTGTCCCTACGACTATGACTTCAAGATTAGCAAAAAACACCAGTCAGAGAACATGATAAAGTTGAACGATCGTTAGTTCAGAAAATAATAACGTAAGTACGGGCTGGTATGGCCAATCAACGTGTTGTCTGCTTCTGTGAAGTCCATGATCCGGTGCATAATTATGTTTAGGTGCCAACCCAGACATTTTGCTTTTCTTTCTTTCTTTCTTTCTTTCTTTCTTTCTTTCTTTCTTTCTTTCTTTCTTTCTTTCTTTCTTTCTTTCTTTCTTTCTTTCTTTCTTTCTTTCTTTCTTTCTTTCTTTCTTTCTTTCTTTCTTTCTTTCTTCTTCTTCTTCTTCCTCTTCTTTTTTTTTTTGGGGGGGGGGGGGGCGGGTGGCCAGCGTGCCGTTGACGGTAGCGGAATCTGGCTGTGCCCGGTCAGGTCAGGGTTTATGAGGATTAAAGTAGGCGAAGTGGGCTAAAATACACCCAACAACTCAATTATTAGGCAGGGATCGAGAGAGTGGACTGTGAAGAATGTTTTGGTATATAGCTTATATGCGTCGGGGCAGCAGAATGTGTTTAAAAGAGGAAAACAGCGTGGGGGCGGGGGCATCGTTTTTTTTTTGTTTGTTTGTCCCCTTCTAACCCTTAGCGGGCGATAGTTCGATCGCCACACAATAGTGTTATGTCTGGAACATTCCGTGGGTCACCCGACCATGACAAACTGACCGCAGAGAATAATGGCATCGCAGATACACCAAATGACTGTGTCACTACCAATACAATGTGTCCGCTCAGTTCATTTTCAGTGAATCCTGCAAAAAAACCAAAAAAAAAAAAACCAAAAAAAAAAAAAAAACCAAAAAAAAAAAAAAAAAAAAAAAAACAAAAAAAAAACAAAAAACAAAACACCCCCCCCCAAAACAAAACAAAGGGGTCTAAAAATTGCTCATCTTCATGTTAGAAGCATAGTTCCGAAAATTGATGAAATTAGATATTTTCTTCAGTGTGTATCTCTGGATATTTTTACCATATCTGAAACCTGGCTTGACAACAGTGGTGACAGTTCAGAGTTAGCTGTTAGTGGCTATAACCTTCTAAGGGCTGACAGAAACCGCCATGGTGGTGGTGTCGCTTTATATATTCAGAATCATTTTACATGTGACTTGAGGGAGGACCTAGCAGATGATGATACTGAAAGTATCTGGATAGAGGTAAGATTACCTAACCAGCCACCAGTTCTAGTATGTTGCCTGTATCGACCACCTTCGGCCAAAGAAAAAAATACTACAATGCATTGGTAGACCAAATAGAAATGGCCGTCAACGAAGGACAATATCTGATTATTTTGGGTGACTTTAACATTAATTATTCTATAAATGACAATAATGACACACATCCAATCAGATTACTAGAAACTACATTTGATCTTACCCAGCTCATCTGTGATCCAACGCGCGTTACTCTATGGTCTTAAATCATCTTCTACTATCGATCTTATATTAACAAATTGCCCGGATAAGCACACTGTTTCGTCTGTTCTGAAATATTCCATAAGCGACCATTATCTTATATATACTGTGGTATCAATGAAAATTCCCAGGAAAAAGCCACGGGAGAAACTTGTTCGTAACTATTCCACCCTTGATTCCGACAAGTTTATCTTACACTTACACAATGCCCTGGCAGACAATCAGACTATTGAATCGAAAGATGTTAATAATAATAATAATTGAACATCTTTATACTGGATAGCCTGTTCAGCCAATGGCTTTTCTTCCACAGGGTCCAGTAGGCAAGATCTTAGCCCAATTATCCCAAACTTAATGTAGGAGGAGATCCCGGAGAAAACCTACGGTGCTCAGCAGGTGTTTGGGAAACCTTGCCACATGCGACCACTAACCCCAGTCAAAAACGCCGCGAAATTCGAACCCTCGGAGGAATCGGACTCACCCGTCGGAAGAGCTTCCCGGGACGAACAACTTGTGCCATCGCTGGGGATCGAACCCGGGCTGCAACGGTGACAGGCCAACTCGCAACTCGCTGGTCCACTGAACACCCCATAAAATAATGGTAATACAGCATGGTCAGCTTGGAAAAACACCTTTAATGCGGTTTGTCAATTTATGCACCCCTCAGAAAAATTCGTGTACGCGATCGTACTAATAGTTGGCTAACACCTGAGCTGATTAAAAGAATTTACCACAGAGAATATATCCACGAAAAAGCTCTTTTGCTTAATATTGATGAATCGTGGACAGAATATAGAACCATTCGTAACAAACTAACACGTGATATTCGCGTGGCTAAGCAAACTTCTTATCATGACTTAATAACCAGTGCACGAAATCAGAAAGAAATATGGAAATGTCTGAAGCACCTAATTCCGTCAAAAAAACCCTGATAATTTTGTACCTGCAAATTTGACTGCAGATGGATTTAACGATTATTTCGTCAATATCGGAACTGAACTCTCTTCGCAATTTGAACCTGACGCGCCACTTCCTCCAGTTACAGATCGCATTGCTTCTAGCCAACACATCTTTACTTCAATCGAATGCCAATATGTTCGATCGCAATTACATTCTCTACCTAATCGTAGTTACTTGGACATACTTAGTATGGATAGCAAACTTTTGTATCTTGCCGCTGATGTAGTAGCGCCATCCTTAACTTGGATCTTTAATCTATCCCTAACAACATTTGAGATGTCCCAGCGGACTGGAAATTTGCGCGTGTTACGCCAATTTTTAAGGATAAAGGGTCGCGCAACGACTATTCATGCTATCGTCCAATTTCAGTGCTGTCCCATGTAAGTAGAATCCTGGACAGATATATTTAATCTGACTACATGGATTTCCGAAGTAAATATAATTTAATCACTCCCGATCAATCAGCTTTCCTTAAATACCACTCTACACAAACTGCCCTACATTACATGGTCGACGACTGGCTTCATTCGTTCGATGAGGGTACTTCTACCGTAGCAGCTTTTCTTGATCTTCAGAAGTGTTTTGACACTATAGATCACAATATTTTGTTACATAAACTAGAGAGTTACGGTATATCTGGTAAAGTCTTACCTCAATGGTCGTTCTCAAGCTGTATCTTGTAATGGTCGTCTATCTTAAGTACAAAATATACAGTTGGGAGTTCCCCAAAGCTCTTTCTTGGGACCTACCCTGTTTTTAATCTACATTAACGACTTTCCATCTGCAATGAAATACTGTAAATGTCGACTGTTTGCTGATGACGCCACTATCTATTGTTCGTGTCCTACGGTTACAGAAGCAAAACTGCAGGTACTGTCAGACCTCAGTGACGCGTCTAACTGGCTTTCCATTAATAAACTAACCCTTAATATGCCAAAATCTGGTATCATGACATTAGGATATCACAACCGCATCAGTGATGATGAGACTTCTGTGACACTCAACGGTAGATCACTGTCCAATGTAACAGAATCTAAGCTCTTAGGCGTTGCGGTGGACTCTAATTTGTCCTGGTGTTCCCACATAAACTACATCGTCTCAAAGGTCATCCCTAAAATAGGATTGTTAGGAAGGCTCAGGTTTTCTCTCCCCTCTAATTTATTAATTGTCGTATACAACAGTATTATTGTACCATATTTCGATTACTGTGATAGTGTTTGGGGGAATTGTTGCCAAAAGTATAAAAACATTTCAGAAAGACTTCAAAATCGATGTACACGGATTGTTAGTGGTAATTTTGATTTTACCGTGAGCCCTAAATTAATCATAGAGGAATTAGGTTGGTAGCAATTAGAGGACCGACGACGTTTTCATTTGGCAACCTTGACCTACAAATGTCTGAATTCACCAGCCCGCAATATTTGGCAAACAAGTTCACTTTCTGTAATGAAATTCATCAGCGAAATACTAGAACCCATAAAAACCAAAATTTGTATGTACCTCGACCTCGCACCGAAAAATTTAAACAGTCGCTTTCTTTTATTGGTACCAAGACTTGGAATATGCTACCGACGGAGGTCCGATCGGCGGACTCCGTTCATGTTTTTTAAAAATAGATACAAGGGGTATACTTCGAATCCATGTAATAAGTGCAAATAGTTGTAATCATGATCTTGTGGAATGTTTTACCATTTGTTATTATGAATTATATATTGTGTGTTGTGAGTACCTCTGTACCTTTTTATCATTGCCCATTGTATATCTGTGTATCTTTTGTGGTGTAACTGGTCCCCAAGTGAGAACAGCCTTGGCTGATTGGGCTACCCAGTATAAATATATTTTAATAAATAAATAAATCAGTATTTTTTGCTGGACAGTGAGTTTGGCGGTCAGTATGAATGGGTCCGTATCGACCAGAACATGATGACAACCATTGTGGTGGTTGCCCCTGTAACTTGTCCCTTGAAATCTTGACTGCACGAGTCCACGCTTGTGCAATCAAGATTTCAATATTTGACAATAGCAATATTGGCATCGACTCAATTGGAGACGTAGTCCATGAGCCAGACTGAAAATTGGTACCATCTGAGGGCTCCAAAGGAAACCTTTATACCTGCGTTGGTACACCTTAGGGTATAACAAAAATGCATGATGGACTTTCCAGAAGCCTAGCTGGAGCCCGTTATTACAATTTTAAAATTTTATACCCAAACGGCCCAAAAATGCTGTATATGGTGAATCCTGTTTTGTTATAGTTGGCCATTACATTATAATTATACTTGATATATACATATTATGTTTGTATCCAGTTAACAGCTGGCACAATGAACTTCATGCGACCTATAATACTAAATGAATCCACACGGGTAAGAAAAAAGCCATTATTATACCCACATTGATTGGACTTTTTTTTTTTTTTGGGGGGGGGGGTTGCTGCGCTCAGCTTGTAGATCAACTATTGCATTTCTGCAATCTCAATACCTCATGAATACATGGTCCAAATCTCTTGAAAAATTGTGCAAGCATGCCTCTGGGTAATCCTTTGATCAATGGATTATTTTTGTCCTTGACCCTATTTTCAAGGTCACATCCTTGTGGAGGATATAACTGGCAGGCCTGCGGAGATTGTTCCTCCATTGTAAGGTACATATACATCCTGGTGAAATTTCACATTCTTTGCATGTATAATCACACTTTGCTTTATTTTACTGTTTGCAGGTGATTATATCCTACATCACGATGCCTAAATTTTGGTGACCTTGACATTACTCTGAAGGTCACACACTTGTCGGTAGTTACATTTAGGATTTTTGTTACATAAAATTATGTGAAAGGAGACAAAATCCATTTTAAGCACAGTTATCCACGGCATTTATTTCTATTCTTACTAGTCCTCTATTATGTATGGTGACCTATATATAAATTACACACACACACACACACACACACACACACACACACACACACACACACACATATATATATATATATATATATATATATATATATATATATATATATGTATAAGTATAAAAGCATTTTTTGCGTTTCAGACGCGACCGGTTTTAGCATTTTGATGCATTGTCAAGCTCCATAACGCATAGATGTTAAAATAATTTTCAGTCCAGCATAATCTTGACGTTATCTGTTGTTATTATGAAATCTATTTGCATAGAAGCATATAATGATGTTCATTTATTACGTTACTGATTTGGACCTATTACATGACGTCATTGCCATATCAATTAATAATAAACGTCTCATAATGAAAATAGGCATAATTTGTCCCAGATAAATAAATAATTAGTAAATTACAGTAAATTCAGTCTAGGCTTGTATTTACGTTAATATGAATTCGTTTTGCTCTCTTTCTATGTCAGAATCATTTTATATCCGATATATGGGACATACAAAGAAGTTAGGCATAAGATTAGAACAACTATCAATATGTTCACTGAGCTGGATTTGCCGTGTCTCAGGCATCCGTGTTTGCTGTCGGTGTACAGTCATGCGCCTGCCTAGTTCGTTGCCTATAGATCCTATATATACCTCATTGCATCCTCTACAGACAATCGCATGAATCAAATGTTTATCCAAACAGTCCATTTTTGTTCTAATTTGAAAGTTTGGTAGCTTTCCTGTTGTGTCCAGCGAAATTGTGTCAGTAACTATCATGTTTATACAATTCTTACAACGAGGAAGACCACATTTTTTGCTCCGGCCTTGACTGTCCCTTGATTCAAAGTTTGCTCTCGTAAGAATTTGTTTTAAATTACGAGGCTGTCTTTGGCTTAAAATAGAATTCAGATTTTTAAATATTTCTCCAAGTGAGGGATCCATTTCCACGATTTTAATTTTTTCACGTATTTGTGGTATTATCACTGGATTGTTAGGATTGTTCCTTGTGATCATGACCAGATTTTTGTCGTCCCCCCTGTGATTTTTGTGGTCCTTTCTTTGTGATTCTTGTGTTACACTTAAAGCTCGCTGAATACTCATTGAAATGAGTGAATCTGGGTCGTCCCTGGCTTTTAGAGAATTTCCCAGTTCATCCAGACGCGTTGCTTTTTTATTTGTATTTTCTACAATTGTGCAGATCCTTCTTGCTTCATTATATGGGATATTTGTCTTAGTGTGCCGTGGGTGACATGAATTGAGTGCCACATGCTGATGAGTATCTGTATTCTTGTCGTATATATCCAATGAAATCATTCCATCATTTTGAAGAACTTTCAAGTCTAAAAATTTTAATTCACATTGACTATATTTCATCTCATATTGAATACTTGGTTCAAGCTGATTTAAAAGTTGGTGAAAATCGTGTAAATCTGACAGCGACTTTGTCCACATTATAAAACGGTCATCTGGATAACATTTCCAGTTCCTTTTAAAAAACATGGCGAAGGATTCGGATGCATGTCTAAGTTTGTCGTATAATAAAACTTCTAGATATCCAAGACTAAGCGTTGCATAAGTTGGTGCATATTTAGTTCCCATCGCACACCCTTTTTTCTGTATGTATTGTTCTCCATCAAATCTGAACATATTATTTTCTAATATTAGTGAAAGACCTTCCACAATAAGTTCCCTTGGGAAAAGTTGATTTTTTTGTGTAAGGATATTTGTTCAGCCAGTATTCGATCGTACGCTTTCCTAACTCCGGAGGTATGTTACTATATAAATAACACATCAAAACTGACTAAATACCGATCCTTGACTTGCTCTCGTGATATTTTATTGATAAAATCGATATTGTACCGTTTTAAAATTTTGTTTATGAGTTCACTTAGCCTACTCGTATTGCATACAGGTCCTGCGGCGATTGGTCGGAATTTTAAATCTGTAGGTCAAATAATATGTACATATATACCACCTTGTTCATTTATAGCTTTTTTGATAATATCAGACTTATGAACTTTCGGTAAGCCGTATTAGCTACTTGTTCTTAACTGCAAACCATCCAGATAATTTTTTTATTTCGTTGTAAAGATGTTACGATATTTGTCAATAAATTTTCTTAATTTTTAACTAACTTTATTTTCTCTGTCTGGTTCGTATCGCTCATAAAATTCTTCATCATTCAGTAATGATTTTATCTTTTCAGCATAATAATTGGTGTCCATAATGACAACTGCTCCACCCTTGTCTGCTTCCTTAATTATGACAGAATCGTCAGTTTGCAATTCATTCATAGCTTGTAGCTCCTCTTTAGTTAAATTATTTTTGTTGGTGGGTGAAGGTACTTTGTAGAGAGAGTGCGCAATTTGTTTCAGTCTGTCGATACATTTTTCTAATGTCTCATTTTGACTTTTAAAAGGGGTGAAAGAACTTTTTCCTTTGACCAGTGATTCATCCCATTCCTTATCTGTATTGTAGAAAAATTCTTTCAGACGTAATGTACAAAAAAATTTTAAAATATCACAACCTTGTTCTTCTGTGTCTTTTCTTGGTGTTGGTGTGAATTTCAATCCCTTTTTAAGCAACTTTACTTGTCCTTGTGTCAATTGTTTGCTTGATAAGTTTATAATTTTAACAATAGAACAACTGTATTTGAAGTTAATATCTTCTTGGCTCCTGCTGTTGGGGGTATTGTTGCGCTCTTTCCCTCAATCTGTTGTATCTTTGCTCTTTTTGGTAGATGACTCTTGCTACTCTTGATTGTCTCTGGTTTGTTTGTGGTCTTTCTCCTCTTTGATTTGTGTAGCCTTTTTGCTCTTGTAGAGGGCGCCATCGTGTATTTGAGAGTGGTTCTCTTTTTAAAATAGAAAACACTTCTTCATTTTCTACATTTAGGCCTAAGTTCATATCTCGGACCTTGGGTTTTGTCTGTCCAATAGGTCTGCGTCATGTCTAGGTTGAAATACTTGGAATCTATTGTATGTCAGGAAGTCTACGTTTCTTCTGTTTTCATTCCTAGCTACCATTGCAAAAGTTCCATGTCTGTTGTTTCTAAAGGGTTCCATACATTGGTTAAACATTGACAAATGTTATTTGTCCTTTAATTCTGATGTCATGTTCATACAATGAACCTACAGCTATTGGACATAATATTTTGGTTTTGTAATATTTACAATCAAGAGTAATCTACATTCATTTCAACAACCTGCATCTAATTGATTTCATATGTTCAAATTTACAATTCAATTCAATTTGGTCAAAAGATGGCATCTATTGTCATATGCTAATATGTGTTATGTAAATTGCATATATAGTGACAGTAAAAACAATATATGTACGTCGCGGTATACATTTTCTGGCATATGGGTAACTCTAGCTTGTCTATAGGTTCCAACTTCTCCAAACAGGGAGACTATCTTATTGATTGACACTTTCCTTACCATGAATAAATATTGATTAGTATTGTTTAGCAGTGTATGAAAGTTCCTCAACGTTGATTAGCAGTTGTTTGGATGAGGCATATATTGACCTGTTCAAGTTACCTTATTCTACAATTTTTAGCACTTTCACTATTATAAATCTATATAGATTAGCAATGATTAGCAGTCTTTGCACATTTATTAAATTGATTAGCACCTCCATTTCCTCAAGTTTCCATTTCAATTAACAAACTGTGATTCAAATCTTGTTACCTTTTGCCTTGTGACATGTATACTCATCAAACGAATCACTATGCAGAATTTTTATCATCTTTTATGCGAAATAACATACATCTATTAAATTGCGGATACTGACTAAAAGCTGTGCCGCAGAAAAGTCCATCATGCTGTTTTGAGTTCCTGAGACATACACCAATCAAAACAGCATTGTTAAGTTTGGTGCCCTCAGATGGTACCAATTGGTCACAATTGGGCCCTCAGCTCATGGACTAACGATGGTATTCATCCAAATGAACAAGGAATATAACTGTTACACCAAAATTTCTAAAAATCTAAACTTGACATCAGATTGAGTTGTTTTTCATTGACCCAAGAATCCAACACACTTTAAACAATGTTGATTTGTCTGATCCATATCACTCTTAGGTGAACGATGGTACAAATATTTTAAATGGCACTGAATCTCATGCAGTGCCGCCTGACTCTAATAATGCACGTTGTCAGACAAAACCAAAAAAACATCCTATATGCAACTTTAGATTCAAGAATTGAAAAGGTCTCAAAATGGCGCACTTAAATGTACGCAGCATTTTTCCCAAAATCCAGCAGTTACGAATAATGGTACAACAATCTGGTGCAGACATACTTGCTGTTTGTGAAACCTAGTTAGATTCAAATGTTCTAGATTTTGAAATTTGCATACCAAATTATCAATTATTGCGTCACGTTAGGAATCGTCCGAGTGCTGGTGTTGCTCTGTATATTCGCAACGACTTAGAATTTCAGCCACGCTTTGATATTAATGAAGGTTTTCATGTTGTATGTGTGGGCTGAAGTCAAATCGAAACATACTTCCCCTATTTTAGTGTGCTCACTTTACAGACCACCCTCTGCCAATGCAGCCTACCTTAATAGCATAACGGACATTTTGAAAAAGTTGTAGACGACAATCATGTTGTCATACTTGGCGATTTCAATATCAACTATAAATTACAAGTTTCAAATGATAATCATCCGATACGGCTCATCGAATCTTATTTCCAACTGACCCAGCTTATCTTAGGGCCAACTCGATAACTCGAGTAACTACAACTTCAGCCACTACCATCTCATATTAACAAATTCACCTGAGAAGCATATGCAATCAGGTGTCTTTGCATGCGGCCTAAGTGATCATTTTATCACTTATGCGATTATTACAGGTAAGAGTGTAAGGTCCACTGCAAAAACTATCCAAATTCGTTCTTACAGTGGATTCTCACTGGAGTCTTTTCTCAATGACATAGCCACCAGCCAAATTCTATGTCATGGAGACATACATACAGCTTATCCTAACGTTGCTTGGAAACTATAGTGCGACAAATTTGTTGGAATATGTAAAAAACATGCACCCCTTCGGACTAAAAGGGTACGTGATCGTAAAAATCCCTGGTTCACTTCAGATATTCTTTAAAAAATGTACGAGAGGGATCATATTCAAAAGAAAGCTATCGACCTTGATTGCAAGCAACTTTGGGATATATACCGTAACCTTCGTAATGAAGTCACGGATAAGATAAATAACGCCAAAAAGAAATATTATGATGATAGTATTACAAAGGCTAAAAATCAACGACAAATGTGGGCTTCTTTGAAACATCTCTTGCCTTCCGCAAAAATAATCACTATATTCCTCACAATCTCTCAGCCGATATGTTCAATGAATATTTTGTTAAAGTTGGTCAATCTCTTGAGAAATTTGAGGACCACTTAGCCCAAGAGTGGTAAGGTCCCCATCTTGAGTGTCAATTTCACTGCCACAGAGTCACTGAAAACTTTACATACCATAAATTAAAAGAACTATCAGAGAGAAGTTCGCTTGTTATCCTAGATATGGACAGTAAACTTCTATTGCTTGCTGCCCACTTTCTTGCTCCATCACTAACCTTTCTTTTTAACTTATCCCTTGACACGGGCATTGTTCCTCCTAACTGGAAACTGGCCTGCGTCTGACCGATCTTTAAGGACAGAGGCTGCAAACACGAAATTTCGAACTATAGGCCAATTTCTGTGTTATGTCACATAAGCCGCATTTTTGACAAACATGTCCAATTGAAACTTCTTAATTACCTAAACCAGTATAATCTCATAACCGACGAACAGTCAGCAATCATCGAATTTCCTTCCACTCAAACTGCACTACATTGTATGGTAGATGACTGGTTAGAAAACATTGATACCGGCTCTCCGACTGTTGCAATCTTCCTTGATTTGCAAAAACTGTTTTGACACCATTGACTTTTCCATCTTGCTGTATAAACTGGGTAAACATGGTATAAATGGGAATGAACTGAGTTGGTTTAAATCCTACCTGTCCGACCGCACACAATTTGTAAACTGCAATGGGCACAAGTCTACTAAACTTAACGTAAATATTGGTGTCCCCCAAGGATCTTCACTTGGACCTATTCTCTTCCTACTATACATAAATGACTTTCCCCAGTGTTTATCATCAGCTGTATGTCACTCATTTGCAAATGATACAACAGTGTATGCTAAAGGCAAAACTCTTAAAGAAGCAGAATCAAATCTGCAAGCTGAATTATATAATATATCTGACTGGTTCACTCGAAACAGACTTTCTCTCAGTCTCAATGTCCCCAAATCATGTGCCATGGCTTTTGATCAGTCTCGAGGCGAGAATGTCATAAATTTATCTATGAATAATCATGTTCTTACACAAGAAACTTCCACAAAATTACTGGGCTTGGTTATTGACGAGAAATTAAACTGGTCTCAACATATAACTTATTGGTCTCTGAAATAAGTCCAAAAGTATCCCTCCTAAAGCATACACTGTCACCCGCATTATTGAATATCGTCTATAAGAGTATAATACAACATCTATTCGATTACTTTGATACAATCTGGGGAGTCTGTTCCAAGTCCCAACAAATAATTCTACAGCGTCTCCAAAATAGAGCGGCTAGGATTATGACTGGTGATTTTGATTTTACCCACAGTGCAACGTTACTTATTCAAAACTTAGGCTGGACCAAATTAGCTGAACGCCACCAATTTCATATTTCAACTTTAATGTACAATTCCCTAGACGACGTGGCCCCAAATTACCTTCAAACCAAATTTATTAAGAGAAATTTAGTTCACTCCCTCAACACCAGAAGTAGCCTGAATGGCGATCTCCATATCCCGCGACCACGCACTGACAAGTTCAAGCAATCCCTTCTTTACAAAGGACCGTGAGCATTTACAATAAATTTCTTCTCAGTGGAACAACGAAATTCTAAATTGCGATAACGAGGTATCAAAAATAAAAACATACACAAAATTTTAAAAAGAATTAAAGTTTGAGAGAAATTTGGATGTAAGAGGAAATTTTGAAATTCGTAGAAATATGACAAAACTCCGTATTAGTGCACATAATTTATATATAAAAACAGGCAGACATAGACGCCATCAAAGGGTTCCACTGAATGGAAGAAAATGTAGCATTTGTAATATTTTTGAAGACGAATTCCATATTATGATGATCTGCGCAAGATACAACGAGCCCGGAAATGTTTTATTTGAAAAAAATTGAAAAGTATATTTGGTGAGTTGGCAAATTTTCGGCTTTATCAGCTATTTACCATTTTGATGCAATTAGCAGACTTTGAAATTATTAAATCAGTGGAGGAATATTTGTCAAAATGTCTCATTATCCAAGGAAATTCTTTATAATTTGGTAAATGTTTAGACTATCATACCTGTAGCATCTCATCACACTAAAGCAACAAATCCATAGCAGTGTAAGTTACAATTTGTATTAATGGTTGCAGGGGAGGAAGATGACAATTGTTGTAATTTCTTCTTTTTTGTTTGTTTGTTTTTGTTTTGTTCACGTGTGTTAAATGTTTTGCTCAGTCTCGTCTCTTGTGTGTACCCCTTTTTGTATGTCTGTTGTGTTGTATTTGATTTACTAGAACGCCTTTTCATGTATTAAGGTATAGCCAATAAAGTTTCATTTCATTTCATTTCAAAGGACAGCTTATTTGGAATAGCCTCCCCAGATCCGCTAGACAAACCGCTGACTTATTAGACTTCAAAGCGACATACCTTTCCCAGGCATAAGAACCAGAGTCATACATGTTTATGTTTTAAGCCGTGTGTCTTGGTATCTGTATTTAAACATGTACTTTTATATCTGTTCTATTTATTTTTTTAATGTATATATAATGCATTATCCTATGTTGAATTGTATTGTGCTATACTATGTCTGTAAACACTTTTTATTGTAACCTGGGCCCGATGGAAGAACAGTTTATAACTGAATTGGCCACCCAGTATAAAATAAATAAATAAATAAATAAATAAATAAATTAATAAATAAATAAATAAATAAATAAATAAATGAATAAACAAACAAATAAATAAATAAATAAATAAATGAATAAATAAACAAATAAACAAATAAATAAATAAAAATAAATAAATAAATAAATAAATAAATAAACACGCTCTCCGTAATTTCGGGTTTTTGGGGAAGGTAAACAAGTTAATGGTTGTTGAACTTGCATTGCTACAATTAGCAACAACACACCAACCCATCCTGGACGGAAACAAGAACGAAAATGACTATTTTCGCATGCATTTTTAATCCCGTTAACGAAGTGACACTTGACAGCCATTGCTCCCTAGCATGGAGTCTTCCCTGTCAGCCAGCGGATTTGCGTTTGTGACGTCAGTAACCTTTCGCGCCTTGAGGGTGTCCGAAATGAATAGATGGTGACGATTGAAGGGGCAGTGATTTTTTAAAATAAAATTGTGAATAAAGTATTATTTTCACATCCACATTTTTAAAGTGCACCGTATGGTTAGAACAACCCATGAGTCACCCGTGTGTCCAATTTGAACATGGCCAATCAAGATAACCTCAAAGTGATGTGCCTATCCACATGATATTTTTCACTTCAAAGTCCTTCCATAGCTTCCAATAGTCAACTACATTTTCCCCAAATTATCACATTATATACGTTTAGAGGAAATTGTCGTACGGCACCATCCATAGGACCCATGAAGCGCAATCGTTTGCGACATGACCCATTCCAAAGTTGGTATCATTATATATAGCACATCAGAATTATGCCACGCCACTGAGGAATGTTGATTGAGTATCACTCTGTCGTGTAAATCTAGCGGCGTAGGAACCAAGTTCCCTTTCCTTCGGACAGAATTCGTCAAGACACGTTACAACTTCAGTGAACTGCAGTTATTCAAAATGAACACCACAATTTCAAACGTGGATAGAAGCTCTTCATTCGCATCTCTCATGCAGGAGGAGTTCCGTACGGATGTATTCGTTTATTCGGTTTGCTTCCTACTAGGGGTTGTTAGCAATGCACTGGTTATTACTTCGATTTTGAAAACGTACAGACTGAGACAATCTGGTTTCTTTATTTGCTTAATAGTTCTTGCTGCAGTGGACATACTTTATATGTTGAATATACCATATATGATTGTCCGATTTTCCAAAACGGGACACTGGATATCGGGAAATGCCATATGTAAACTGTTCTTCTTGAACTTTACGTTTAGCACTTTTACTAAGAGCCTGTTGCTGATTGCAATTGCGGGAATCCATATTCATAGAGTTAGACTGTTGTCGAAACATGAATTCACACTGTCACGAAAAAATGCTTTCATCGTAACGCTGACACTCATCATCGCAATGTTCATTCTCGCCGTGCCTTCCGCAGTATATTCAGTGGTGCACACGGAGAAAAGAATTCTTGATAATAATAAGCTCGAAACTTATACGCGATGCATCGAACATGCATATTATGTGTATGCGGCAAACCGTTACTACAATGCCCTTCTTATCTTCCTGTTTGTCATAGAAATCAGCAATTTGTTGTGCATCGTGATAATAAGTGTCTACATATGTGTCCGGTGGGAACAATTGAAAGCCAGTGACGGACTTGGGAAACTTTCAGCTATGCTGATCATCTGCATCACAGTGGAATTCCTTGCGTCACTATTTTTTCACGGGGGCGCTGAATTATTCGATCATTTCTATGGCCTCAATGCTATCCCAAGCTTGGTCAGACCATTGATGTTCTTTGTCTTCTGTCCATTGTTGAGACGAACATCCATGTGGTTCGTCACTTGTGGTGGCAGGTGTGCTGACGTTGACATAGAAGAAAGACCGCTTGCCCAGTCTCAGGATACAAGTGCGCATGTGTGAAGGACAGCGTTTGCCGACGTTGGCTGGTACCCTGCTCACACAAACAGGTCGTGTTAACGCCATGTCCAACCTGGCAAAGTGACGTCCCTTCTGAGGCAAATATCACAAAATATGTATCGCTACATAATAAACCTTTTATGTAGCGAAACGCCTTAACTTATAAAACTCTTGGCAAAGTGATCACTTTTGAGGCAAATATCACGGAAATGTGCATCGCAACATAATAAACCTTTAATGTGGCGAAATGCCTTAAACTATATAATCTTGACAACCAATAATATATGTTGTTGACTTCTCGTTAGTTATGTCTGTGTGCCAACACAGACATATTTTTCTTTCTTTCTTTCTTCCTTTCTTTCTTTCTTTCTTTCTTTCTTTCTTTCTTTCTTTCTTTCTTTCTTTCTTTCTTTGCAGGCATGCTTGCCCACTATTTCATTTGAAAAGTATTATAGTAGAAACTCCAAACTTGGCCCAATTATGTATGTATATATATATATATATATGTATAGGAGTTCAATCATAGCAAGGCAAAGGTCATCAAAAATATCAAGGTCACGTCAAGGCCAAAGGCCAATTTTTGGCCAAAATGTCATTTTAAAGGTCAAGGTTGACTTCAGGGAGAGGTCATCTCAAGATCAAAGGTCATTTCAAGATCAAAGGTCATTTCAAGATCACAGGTCATTTTCCATGGTGGCCTTCTTCTGGCCATAACGTGGTCAATTTTTATCCAATTTTGATTATGTTGGGCTCAAATGGTAGCTATTGTAACACTGCATATTTTGAAACTTACATGTGACCTCTCAAGGTCAAAAGTCAATGTCATTTGGACCTTTGAATGTTTCACATTGCCATAACTTTGCCAATTTCCATCCAATTATTATGATGTTGGCCTTAAATTGTGGGTATTGTAAAACAGTACATTTTGCAATTTACATGTGACCTGTAAACGTCAAAGGTCAAGGTCATTTAGACTTACAAATTTTCATCCTGTCATAAGCTTAATGGAATGCCAAGTGCCAAAGGACAAAAGTTGTACCATTTAATATTTACAACTTTAGCAGGTACACAGACGGATTTACATTGAAGCAAATCTTCTTTTCTAGTTTTCGCTGTTTTATGAGTTGATGTTAATTTTTATAACTCATTGACGCTCTCTTAGCTTGGATAGAGGAGCTAAACGCCGCGTGGGGTTTCCTTCCTCCACTTGAAAATACTTTTATTTGTTTCTTTTCTTTTTCTACCTTTACCACAAGTATCAATTTTCAATTTCTTTAAATTGTGTATTTATATCTTGTCATTATGTATATGATTTTCTGCAAATAAAACAATACAATACAAAACCTAAATGGATTTTTATAATCTGTCTGCACTCAAGATGGAACTCTAAATTAAAAGTTGTACAAAGCCAAATGTTTTGAATATTAATGTGTTTTTGTGAAATTTTTGGATATTTCTTGAAAAAGGTTTGAGATGAAATGGTCAAATTTGTGCTATTATGATCTCAATATGAGTGTCTACAAAACGTGTCGGGGATTTTTGATTACTGCATCTGTTGTTTACAATGATGATACAACAAACAAACAAACAAACAAACAAACAAACAAACAACCCACCAGAAATGGCTCTTATTGTCAAAATTGATACAGTTCGTGGAATTTTCACGTTCCACGCACTAAAAACGAACAGTTCATTTCTTAGAAAATCCCTGATTTGCTTTTGCTGTGAAGAATTTTTAGAGTAAATCAGTTTCTATTTGATCAAAATCAGACAATTAGTTGCAGAGGACTACCCACATGAAATGGACATTTTGGTGCAAATACCTATTGCCTGTAATGACGATTCACAGGTTAACACATCTCTAAATATCGTTTTGTATTATGTGCATTTATTTGCGTGTCCCATCCATACAGAAATCGGCAAAATGTATCTCGTTGGGGCTACTGTTCTAACATTGCTCTTTCCATGTACAGTCGCCAAATGCAGTCTAACTTTAAACTTTTGCTTGCGCTAAGCGACACACTTTATATTTTCCATTTCCAACTCAGGTACGCACGTTTTTGCTTTCAATCGATGTGGCCACTGATTGGGACTGTGCATTTTTGTTCACTATTCTGTTTAATATTACCACTAGATGTTTCCTTTGGACAACATTATGTTAAGTCAAGCAGCATAGTTAGTTTATGTTGTTCTCCCTCCACCAAATGGAGTGTGTTAAAACCCTTATCAAGGACTGGCATTGGTTAAGGTCTAAGCAAAAGTCAAAGTTGGCTCTGCGTAGTGCATGTCGAATATTGTGTTCTCACAGACCGCTGGGTTTCATGTTTATATGCATAATAATTACACTAATTATCAGGAAGGATGTTTCGATGTTTAAACATAGTCTGTTAGCAGTGGCCAAGCCTAGTACGCATACTAGAAGTCAAGGATTGCGTAAAAATGATTTCAACTTTAACTCGTGTCTTGGGTGCATATTAGTATTGAAAACACTGCATACTTTAATGAATTGTGGTACAGTTGTTGTTCAATTTTATATTATATTTTGTCAATTTTATCTGGAGATATACATCCAAACCTTGGTTCTCAGAATGAAAATATTTTAAAAGTTTTCCATTTAAATGTCAATAGTTTGGCAGCCAATAACAAGGTTGATGAACTCGACTCTGTTTGTTGACATAACGTAGATGTAATCTGCCTGAACGAAACAAAACTTAACAATACTGTTTCAAATATCGACATATAAATCATTGGGTTTCAGCCGCCTTTTAGATGTTACCGTAATAGATTTGATAGTGGGGTGGCAATGTACTTATCTGTTTTATTAATGTGTGAACAAAGAAACAAATTTTATGTGCCAAACTTGGAATTCTTGGTTGCGGAAGCTACATTCAATAAACATATATTTCTTATTGGAACATTTTACAAACCACCAGGTCAGAATTTGGAAGAAAGCATTAATTTTCTTATGCATTTTCAAGACATAGTGGCCAGAATGCTTTTGAAGTGACACGTGCAGTCTTTATTACAGGTGATTTCCATTTACCTGGTATCAGCTGGGTTGACGGTAATTGCAAATCTACTTTTGAGAAGGAATTGTGAATGTCACCCACCGACTTAATCTATAACAATTAGTTACTGAACCCACTCGTGATCAATCGTTGCTTGCTTTAGTACTTGTAATTAAGGACTGTATTTAGCGCAGGGTCAGAAATTTCTCATTTAATGCCACTTGCGACCTTGAGTGCATTTTTGTTTGCGCATGTGTTCAACTTTATAAAAGTATAGCATATAAGAAGGTCATTTAGAGCTACTTCCAAGTTGATCACAAAAAATGAGTGACTCATTCTTAGCTGCGCCATGGGACGCTATGTTCATTGACGGAGATATCAATGAAATTTTAAAGCTTTACATCTTTTTTAAATGATATAGCGTCTGATTGCATTACGCATAAGGAAGTAACCATCAGACCACGTGAAAAACCTTGTATTACTAGTGTTTTGCCGCACAACATGAGAGTAAGAGATAAAGCATACAAAAAGGAAAAAAATTCTGAAGAATAGGATGATTGGAATTGTTACCATCCCTTACGAAATGATGTAGTGGCCATAGTGAGAAAAACCAAACAAGACTATTTCAATAAAGTTTATGAAATTTTAACCAACAAAATGACAGATACTAAAAATGGGGGTAAAATCGAAAGGATGTATGTAATTTGAGTGAAGGCAAGCCCATTCCTTCCATTATAGAAAATGGAGCTGTATTGTTAGAGGTACGCCCCATGGGGGGGGGGGGGGGCTTTCTTTTTTCGGTTTGTACGTCCGTCCGGATTTCTGTCCGGATGTCCATCCAGATGTGCACATTCTCGTTACCGCAATTTCTATAGAATGCCTCTATGTATTTTGCTCAAATTTGGCAATATGCTTACCTTGCCTAGCAAAATGAACTGATTAGATTTGGTGTCACCATGACCTAATTTGAGCAAATGGCAGCTTAATAACATTCGCGTTAGGGCTCGTCACCGCAATATCTCCTCAATGTTCTGAGATATTTTGCTCAAATTTGGCAGCATGCTTATCTAGCAGCCAAGATTGGTTTAAAGATTATAATGATTTGATCTTGGTGTCATGACCTAATTTGAACAAATGGCAGCCTATTAAATGTTCGTAAGGGCTCGTTACCACGATATCTCTAGAATGCTTCCATGTATTTTATTCACATTTGACAGTATAACTATCTAACACGACAATATGAACTGATTAGATTTTTGGTGTCACCATGACATAATTTGGGCAAATGGCAGCTTAATTCGTTAGATGTTTGTTACGACTCATTATCTTGATATCTCCAGAATGCCTCCATGTATTATGCTCTAATTAAAGTTTGATGGGAATAATTTAGGGTCTGCCCCATGGTAGGAACGTTCATGTTTCCGGGTTGTCCGTCCGTCCGTCTGTCCATCTGGCCGGATGTGCACCATCTCCTTACTGCGATATCTACAGAATGCCTCCATGTATTTTGCTCAAATTTAGCAACATGCTTATCTTACCTGGCAAGATGAACTGATTAGAATTTGGTGTTCACCATGATCGGATTTGAGCAAAGGGCAGACCCCTCAGTCAATGCTTTGCGTTGAAAGTATGTCTAATTAAACTCTCTTGACAAAGCCAATGCGTTAAACATTAAATTTCGTCTCAATGTGTAGTTGGCGATCTCTCAGTTTATTTACCTGCCCTAGGCGTGAAAACATTTCGATTGGTGACCAAGAGGCTTATGAAGTATTGAAAAAGTCGAAAATATGTAAACCAGGTGGACCAGATGGTCTTCCAAATAAAGCACTACGGTTTTTCGCTCCACTTATCTATGTACCTCTCTCCAGAATCTTCAGTTTGTCCTTCATCGACTACATCGACTTTTACAAGTCCTTGGAAAGAAGCAAATGTCTGTACATTTTGTAAGAAGGGTGACCCTCACTGTACCAAAATATAGACCTGTATCTTTATTGTGTTCTTTGTCCAAAGTCTTTGACACTTTTATGTTTGAGAGATTGTATAATTTCTTCTCTTCAACTGACATCCTCACTCATTGCAACTCTGGGTGTAAAAAACTCGATTGTACGGTTTATCAACAACATAACATTGTTCAAGAGTTACATCATGTAGTTGATCAAGGACAAGAAATACAAATGGTGTTACTAGACGTATCTGAAGCTTTTGTGTGGGTTTGGCATCGTGGCACTAGTCCAAAGTACTAGCCTGGTTCACCCTAGAAGCCAGACGTAAATATTTAAAACTCTTTCTTTATTATAAAGTTGTTATTGGCCTGTGTCCTGGATATGTGCATAATTTGTTTCCAAATGTTAATATTAGTAGAGCAAATTATGCCCTGCATGCCCTGGGCTTATCCTTCAGCCCATATAAGGAGACTGGCTGCATTGGTAGAGTATTTAAGTCTGCATTGCATAACCAAGGCGGATCTATAGTCTGAAGCCTGCATGGTGTGACTCCCCATGACAAATAAGCTAGAGCTCACTGAGAGGTGTCATTTCAACTACAATTGATAGGTTAGTAAGATAGCTGCATCCAATGAAATGTGAACCAAAGTTTAGCATATCTTTGGTAAGAGAGAAGATCAACTGCCAGAAACCACCCAAACACAGATCCAAAATCACTGTAATGACCAACGGTAATATGGAGTGATTTTGGTCAGGGTTAGTGGGTACATTGGAGCAGGCAGAGCCTATTGCATTTTGCGGTGGGGTGGGGATGGGGGGGGGAGGGTAAGGGGTTTTCCGTATTAAGGTACCGGGCATTTTTATTCGCTGTACTTACGTACTGGAATCCATTTTAAATTCTGTACCTCCTACCAACAATTACTTGTACATTTTGTTATTTTCCTTAACTTGGACAAGGGCAAAATTATTATTTGTCCCGGTGTACCGGGGACCCCCCTTACCCGCCCCCATTCTATTTCTGGACCCAGCAGTATGCATACATTTAAAGTCTTTTAGGAAGTTAGGAAGATACACCAGATTTAAAGCTAAAAAATCAGAACTATTACAGATAGAGGTGTCATTCCAACTGGAATTAATAAGTTGGATTCATTGCTGAATCAAAATGAAATATGGGCCAAAATGGTAGCATTCCAATTTATACAAAATAAGCAAATTCACTAAATTTTATGCTTGAAAATTTAACATCAAAATTGTAATAGATAGAGGTGCCATTCTAACTTCAATTTATAGGTTTGGGAGATAGCTGCATCCACTAAACAAAGAAGTAAAGTTGTGCCAGTTTGATTTATGTAAATTAGACAAATACAAAAAAATTGAATCTTGAATGACTTCAGAACTATTAAAGATAGAGAAACAATTCCAACTTCAATTGATAGGTTTGTGACACAGCTCAATTCTTTGTGTCTCTTTTGAACAGTTCAATAACTATTATTTTTGCAGGAGTTAATCATTGAATAGGCAATCTTTAAAAGTTTTCTTGGAACATAGACTTATCTGCTGACAAGCAAATCCTTTTCTCTTGTTATTAGATGTGTCCATTTGTTTGCATTTATTTTGTAAGTATAAGTTAAAGGCAAGATGGGACATTAAAATGTTTTAATGTCCCAACTTGCCTTTAAACCGACATAGATCGCAGCACTGATTGGCTAAATAATGTATGGACTACTTTGCCCAACTCCCAAAACACAACAAACTTTGTTAATGCACGTGCTTCTTGAGCTGAACAAATGTGAGGATCACGTGCAAGCCTGGTTATAATTTCACGAGAGATAAGGAAAAGAGTCACAGCCGCGTGGTAGTTTTTGTGTTCTTGAGCTCGTTTCTGACTATCTTGTCAGCATTACGCAAAACCCTTTCTTATTTGCGAGTA
Organism: Hermodice carunculata; assembly: GCA_964020975.1. Lineage (NCBI taxonomy): Eukaryota > Metazoa > Annelida > Polychaeta > Eunicida > Amphinomidae > Hermodice > Hermodice carunculata. The sequence continues at coordinate 26,912,040 of OZ026622.1, read as the reverse complement.
GGAATCCCTGGATGTCTGGTCAGTCTGATCAACACAAGTTGAGGTGAGAGGCCGTATAGGATGGGCGGGCCAGAAAGTGAAGACAGGTCTGTCCTTTTCGACTTTTTCATCTGATTGTTTTCATAATTTGTCACATTTTGCAAGCATAAAATTTTCACGATTTTCCAAACAGAACATTTTGGGAAAATAAAATCCATAAACGTTTATCATCTTTACACTATTAAAATGAAAAATGAATAAACATACACATAATATATAAATAAAAAAAAAGTTATTCTTAATTCAACTTGGGAAAATTTCATCATATAGAAAATTTTTTGCGATGCTGGTGCGAATAAGTTGCCCACAAAGGTATGAAGTTTCTGCTATATGGACAATTTAGTGCGGTGACTGTCCATCTACTTTAATACTGTTAAATGCTCATACGTTCTGTCCTTTTTAGCCTATATAATTGCTGATGAACTCGCATGCGTCCCCCCCTTTGTGTTTGGCATAAATTGACATGCGCGTACACTAGTCACGTTTGCCATCCAACTGTGAACTGCAGCACAGCGCTGCAACACACAGCCCAGTATTTGCCTATACGCAAAACGAAACGTCACATTTTCGCACACATTTTGGCAAAATTGATGCTAAAAGGCACAATGAAAGAATTACAAACATTTCGTTTTCCACGCTCAATAGTGAAAAAAAAAATGCTGGATACATTTTTCGACACTCCAGAAACTTCAAAAATGTGAAATGCACAGACCTTAGTTTGACAGGTGTAAACGACATGCACAATTTGGCTGAATTGTGTTTTTCTCCAGTATATACTCACGAACCACGAAGAAAAAGCACACTTTAACGCATTTATCCATCACAATACATGATCATCCATTTACGAAACACCTCTGACAGATTTAAAGACTGATTTACATTTACATGTACCTTATGCCAAATTGATGATACGTTTTCAAATATATGTTGTATGAATAAAGGGGACAAGTTTGCCCAGTTGACACCACTCTTCGAAAGTAGATACTGTAAATTGCTTTATTTTCGCGTGTTTAAATTTTCACGGTTTTTCTATTTTTGAAATTTCACTGTATTTTTAATTTCACTATTTTGGACATAATTCCTATTCAAACAATGTTAAAATACTATTTCACTGTGTTTTTATTTTCACGGTTTTGTACCATGAGCGAAATAAGCGAAAATAAGAATACAGCGAAATTAAAGCAATTTACAGTAGTTAATTAATACTAGTACTTGGACGCGGAAACACCAAGGGGATAAACAAGGTGGATTATTATTGGCCAGTGGTTGTTGGCATGAAATAGTGCATCATGAAACTATAGCCTCTTGACAAGTGCAGCCGCCTCCAGGCACATCCCTTAAGTAAAACGTCCTCTTGTAAAGAAGCCTAATCTAGCATCAGTGCTGGCTGCACTGCCCGACAAGTGTAGCAAATCTTAATTATCGCTACTTTTGAATTTCTTTCTCTGTTTGCGAGACTGAGCCTGACGCTTTTTATCTAATTGCAGTGACACCTGCTGGTGAACGCCAAGGATATATTCATGAAAAGAAAGTATACACCGGGCGGGGTCTAGTGGCTTTTGGTCACTGTCACACGACAGTCGGCCAAGCGACTATATATACCCTTGGTTGTGTCAGCTCGGGTTGCTGAGCTGTCAAACTAGAAGGGCGGGCTTGGAACTCGAATTGATCGTACGCCTTCTTGGCGTCACAAAAATGAAAGATTTGCAGGTCGGCTAATCAGAAAAGGTAAGTGTTGTACATGGTGGCCTTGTTAAAGGTTTCTCATTTTACTCAAGTTCATACGGCCTTCTTTCGATTATACTTTTCAAAAAAGTTTTGCATATCGATATTAAGATCCCTATCAAAATATTTGGGCATAAAACGTTATTTTTTCATCAGGGCATCAGTATTTACCCCTTTACAACACAATTTGTTTAAACGCATACACAGAGGGTCACGCATGAAGAATCGTTAACATCAAATTTCAAACAGCGTTCAGTTTCAAAATTCGCAAGTTTATTCCAATGGACACATTCCTGCAAATCAGTATTGTTTATAGTCTCCTTGATCTTGTTCATTTGCAATGCATCTTTTACGCATTCTGTAAATCAGTTTCTTATGCTGCTGTCACACTGTACCCGGGATAGACTCGACATAATGATTCGGGAAGTACCTTGGAAAAAATTAATTCGAGATAACTTGTCACACTACAGTCAGATCTCCCCAGGTGGTTTCCAGCTGCATTCGGCTTGTTATGGCCACACTGTAGAAACTAACCCGAGACAGGTCAGGAATGTCCTGAACTGATGTCAGAGGGCAGCTGTTCATCTCATTAGCCAGGTCACATGTTACCAGATATACCCCCTGTGGAACCCATCCCGAGTAAAGATCTCGTGTTGAACCCTCATTCTCCAGAGTTTGCCTGGAACATCAACTCGATGTCATCGTGGACGTGGGGTGAAATTTCACAGTGTGGCAGAGTTTCTCGAGTTAATCTCGAAATGAACCCGAGATACTTGTCCAGTGTGGCAAGGTTAATAATATCTCTCTGCGGAATATTGTTCCATGCATCCATTGGGAGGGCTGCCAGCTGCTGTGTTGTGGTGTCACTGTTCATATGTGCTCTCACAGTTCTTCCAATCATATCCCACACACGTTCAATATGGTAGAGCAATAACTCTGCGTTCTCTCATTGACCGCCATGTGGCGCTGTGCACAGCTTTCATCCGGGTGTTCAATAGCGGGTCAACCTGATTCAGATGGGAGGATGGTGATGGACAGTCCATGCGATTGATACCTTCTGTCTCTGGGTACTCAGTAACAACATGTGCCCTATGTGGGCGGGCATTGTCATCTTGAAGCACAAAAGATCTCTCCTATAGCTCCTGCATATGACCTGACAATAAGAAAGGTCAGAATTAGCTCTAAGGTGTGTATTCGCCCCAATACACAACTGAATACACAAACATTTGGAGGGCTAGAGCTGGATATACCCATTAGTTCGTATGTTAAAGCAACCTTAAATAAACCAGTCACTTTTGTAGCTGTGGTTATATAATTTTGTGAGGTATTGAGTTATGCATCTAGATTTACTGTGTGGAATTTGGTGTTTCCATGTACAGTAGTTTTCAAGTTATTAAGTTGCAAATTACTATGTTAAGTATTTGGAATACACAACCCTAGCCCTCCGCTGACTACAGTGCCCTCTTTTAGGCAGTTCTTGAACCTTCTGTTCTTACCTTTGCCTATTGGGTCAAGGGTCTGATCCTTGTCACGCATACCATTGAGGGTCTCTTGAATTGTGACGAAATCAGTCTTTCCCTTAAGGGATATGGCTCTCCAAATCAGAGACAGTATAGTCCTCAGTGAAAACAGTGAACATAAAAGGAATACATAAGAAAACGCAGATGTGAGAAAGCCTGACATACAAGTAAAACAGATTCATTTTCATAGATGTGTAAGGACTATAATTCAGGTATCCAAAGCGGAAAAAATACTTCCGTCAAGTTTTGAGATTTCTGACATAAATTTTCGTAGCCTGAAGTTGAATTGGCCATATAGTGCTGGTTTACGGAAATGTAAAATGATTTCCATAGGGAGTGTGATGTGGAACTCTTGTGGGTAAGTGGACGTATAAATAGGGTTAATGTAAAAGTCGGACGACTGTTTATTGAGCACAGATTAATAATCCCGGTGATAGTGGAAAAATTTAACGTGGTGAGTTATAAACGCTGAATACCGGAGATTGTTTTGAGCTCTCCTGGACGTGTTTCAATTTTGTTCTGATTAACATATTAGCCTAAGTGATAGTGCTTTACGTTGACCCAGTGACGACCGGGCTGAAGGAGAGCAGTGGTACACTCTTCCTATTCCTGGAAGTTAAAAATGACATAGACAGTAAAGTATCATTTCTGTCTATAAACGTGTATGAAAATAACAGACAACAAAAAAGATTGTATTTCATGAAGGTTTGTTTATAATGACGTCAAATGGAAGTCGGTCAATTGTCCATGAAAGGGATTATATTTTCTAGTCAAAATACAGTAAACAATTCATTAGGTCAGTATCGTTTTGCAAAATGAGGTGAAATAACGAAGGTCTGTTCTAAAAACTGGAAAAATAAGTTATAGGTGAGTAAAATAAATTACTGGGAATTATCTTTGTGGACGTGGGCTCAAAATTCTTTATCCGTAGAAATTAGTAATTAAACGAGTTTTTAGAACCTGAATGGAACCTCTTGAAGGTGTACTTCTGATCTATATCTAGTTCAAGGTTTTTATCATGTCTGTTTGCCAACACAGGTATATTGTCTTTCTTTCTTTCTTTCTTTCTTTCTTTCTTTCTTTCTTTCTTTCTTTCTTTCTTTCTTTCTTTCTTTCTTTCTTTCTTTCTTTCTCTCTTTCTTCATTTGTTTGTTTGATTTTTTCTTTCTTTCTTTCTTTCTTTCTTTCTTTCTCTCTCTCTCTCTCTCTTTCTCTCTTTCTTTCTTAGAGACACATTTGTCCGATATTTCCTTTGAAAAGTATTATATGTACAAATTCCGAACTTGACATGATTATACTTCCGTATATGAGGCCTCAAGTTTTTGTGAAGAAGTTAAACAGTTTTGAAAATAATTCAAATTAGGGCCATTTGAAAATTTGCATCTTGAATATCTCCAAAACTATTATAGGTCCAGGTAACCAATCCAACTTCAAGCAATTTGTTTGTAACACTGCACATTTTTGTCATCTACAATTGACGTCTAAAGGTCAAAGGTAATTTAGACCTTTGAAATTTTCTTCTAGCCATAACTTGGTCAATATTTATCCAAGTCTGATGATGTTGGCTCAAATTGTAGATATTGTAACGCTGCACATTTTTGTAATTTACTTATGACCTCTAAAGGCTAAAGATCAAGGGCGTTTGGACCTTTGAAATTTTCTTCTAGCCATAACTCGGTCAATTTTTATCCAATTTTAATCATATTGGGATCAAATTGTCGATATTGTAACACTGCACATTTTTGTAATGTACATGTAATCTCTAAACGGCAAGGTCATATGGGCCTTTCGAATTTTCGTATAATTATAAGTCACAGAATTTCCATCAAAATCTAATTATGTTGGACTGAAGTGGTAGGTATTGCAACACTGCCCATTTTTGTAATTAATTTGTAACCTCTAAAGGTCAAGGTCTTTCAGCCCTTTGAAAGTTTCATCTGGCCATAACGTGGTCAATTTAAATCTGATTTCGTTCATGTTGGGCTTAAATTTTAGGTATGGTAACATTGTACATTTTTGTAATTGAAATGTGACCCATCGAGGTCAAAGGTCACGGTCATTTGGACATACATATACGCTTAATGGAAAGAGACTGATTTCCTTTGAAGCACATCTTCTTTTCTAGTTGACAAGTGGCCCCATCTAGAGGACAATCGTCGCTATCCAGTTGAGAATAATTACTGCTGAGCCCTTTCTGGGTAGTTTTGTGCGCATATGGAAATAGGTAGAAATGTTTCGCCTAGTCAAACAAATATTCTTGTAGGAAATATTCTGTGGCCAAGGAGAAAAACTGGGTAAGAAATACGTGTGTATATACAGGTATAAAACAGGTTTTCTTGGATGAAGGACACGGTGTTCTATTTTTATAGTTGTCAAGACACGGACCAGTTGGTAAATTCCCTTTAGAATGAAGGATCATCATTGTGCAAGAAAATGGCCACATGAATTATGTTAATGAGGAAAGTTGTCTTGGGAAGTTTTGTTATAAATAACACTAATATTGCCCTATTTTCATTACTCGAATTTTCTGACAGAACATTATATTGTCCCTAATTATTTAATATTTTGGGCTCCAAACTGGTATTAATTGTTACATGTATTTTATATAGTAACCGCAGAAAAAAATCTGTAAAGTGTAATTTTCATTTCAATACTTCTGGTAATGTGATTCGACTACTTTTTCTTCCTAAACCAATTAATTTGGTCTTTTTAAAAAGATTCCTATTTCATAGGAAATCTTTTTCATTTGAAATTTCACCTGTTAGTTTTCTCCGTACGCATGGTTTTTTATATCATGCAAAATATTTTGCAACCCTTCATATTTGACAAGGCAAGTTATCAACAACTTTTTGTGCTGCATAAACTAGCCAGTTGCTCTTTGAAGTATCTAATTATAGTATTGTCGAATATGTATATATATATATATATATATATATATATATATATATATATATATATATATATATATATATATATATATATATATATATATATATATATATATATATATTAATTGTATAACAATGAACTTCAAACTTGAAAGTTTGGAAGACAAAGTCTAAGTGAAGAGCTACCAAAGCTTGGATTAAATATATCATATCGGCACAGTAAATGAAAAGAATATTTTGATAAAAGATTTATGTTAAAATGGTAATATCGTGTTAAGGCTTGGGGTAACAAAATTATTAGTTCTTGGGGTAAATCGAAAATGAATAATTTCAGGGACTGATTGCAATTTGGCAGATAATTAAATTAATCATTTATTTATCATGTGCAAATATGAGTATACCCCTGTTAGTTTTAGCCAAGTGTCTGGCTCTGGGTTTCTTTGAGTTGCAGTGTCAATGCAGAAGCCATGGCGGTCGACAGTTCAACTTTCATATGCCATCTTGCCTGTGTGATCGTCCAAGCAGGAGACTTATTACACTTAACATTATATACAGTTGGACCAAGACTTTAGTAAAAGTAAAACACCTGGACATTCCTTTGCCCATATTGACTTGTAGATTTGCGATTTTTCCACAACTATAGTATACACCCCCTTCATTAGTAATTTTGGTTTGCAGAATCTGAATTAAAACAATATATATAATTAATTGTTTCACCATATTTTCTCAAAATGGGACCTGGTTTGGATATCATGAAATTTTCTAACTTGGAAAATTTTTACAGTCTGCAATGGACCATCATGTGTGTGAAAGTGTTAAAATTAAGCTTAGTCACAAAGTATAAACATTACAGAAGCTTTGCTCCTCTCCTGCGACTGCTGCTACAGAAATGAAACAGCAGGCAATGCAAAACACGTCAACCAAGGCCTTTACCAACTTAAAGTGCCAAACAACAATAGGTACGAATGTAATATCTTTGGTTAAATTGTCACATTGGAGTCTGAATGACTGTGGGGAGTGGATACTTTTTTTGTATTTCGTAAAACCACCAATATCTGGACTGTCCCGTACATGCAGCACAAATTATCAACCCCATTTCAGAGACTCTACCCAACGGATATGAAATGTGCAAAATGACACAAAATTGAAGCAAATGTACACACATTAAACATGGGCTTATTACGACAAACTGTTTTGCGATTAGAGGTCTTGGACCAGTAACCCCTAAAGGTCGGGTCAACTGATCCGCAACTTTCGATCGAGTACCGAATACTGTTGCTGTGTCCATTGGATGTTAATATCACAGGAGCAGAGCATCCCAAATTAAGTCCCATCATAATTTTGGATATGAAACTATTTATTAACTGTGAGTTTTAGAAAGGCACTGCTACTCTAGAAATATTTAAAATCATTTGATATCTATGTGTATTTTTGGAGACATATTTGGCACGAAACGGTCAATCATGGAGGTAAGATATACAAATGCACCGGTAAAAAAAAATCTAATCACATACCCCCCTCCCATTTTCTTGGTTTTAACTTGCTGCTACAGGTATAAATTTGAAGTAGAATGCAAAGGAAGTTGTGGTTTACGTTTGAAATAGGAGAAATAAGCCAGCGAATGTCACTATTTTAACATGAAAATACATTAGGCCTAGGTTACTGGTCCAAGACCTAGAAGACCCTTTGTTGGAAACCCGTTCGCTCAATGGCATTTCTATCCTGTAGCGTAGTGCACACATCCTTGATCAAAACTACTGTAGTTCTAGAAAATTTCGTGTGTGGTTAATTGCGCGCAAACTTGTTTTCCCGTGTATTAGAAAATATTTGCGTATTTTAATTTCGCGCATACTGGCTTGTCTCTAAATAGCCTTTTAATATGTCAATTAATTTTGGCACATCTTATTTTCGCGCATCAAGTACTAGCGCGAAAACTGCGAAATTAAGTCGAGTGCGAAAGCTTCTAGCACTAAAGTATTTACTAGACAGGAAATGCACGGAAGGTACATCTGGTTAAGAAAATGAAGTGTTCGATTGAAATGGTATTACCAGTAGTTTACAAGGGAAAACTTGGGTCGTTTTCCTTGGGTTGAATACATATAATTTATGTGCTGGGTGGTTCCTCTCAGAGTAAAGCTTGTCTGTAACAAATTTATATCAAGAGGGATTATTGAAGTGCGCCTCCTAACGTATTTTTTATAAATTCTGTGGCAAATATTCCAATATTTGGATTCTTTAATTTTAAGGATGTAGAATTGACTTCCTTCACATGTAAGTGTTAATAATTATTTTCTCATAAATGCCCAGATTAATTAATACATTTTTTCATTACCGTTTCAATCCTTTTAGCAATTATCATAAAATTGTTACTTGTATTCGACGATACTGGTGTTAACAACAAAACTTTTATTACCTACACAATTAAAGGCTTAACCTGTTTTATAAACACGTCATAGACAGGGCAAACATACGCTTACTTTACTTTTTCTACCTTTACAGACCCTCCACAAGTGTGTTTTTGTGTTCAACAAAGTTGTGGGACGGAATCACTGAGACTTTGTATACCACTTTATTCTTGTAAGTGACCCAACTGTCAGCCGGATCATGTTGCTGTGCTCTAACGTTCCAAATATACACAGTTGCTGAGGCAACACCTGTCTGTCCGACTGTTTGATTTTGATTCTCAGTGTCGACACTGTGAAAGCATTTGCTACCGTGGTAAAGCAAATAAGCATTATTTTGTCAGTTTTCAGATGCCATCAAATCTCTTGTGTCATTTTTGGCACTTATAGCCGCTCCATCGAGAAATGGACTTCGATGTTTTATTAATAATATTTTAGCCTGTTTTTTCTCAGTTATGTGTAAGCTTTTCATGTCTCTGTTTGTTGGCGCTCTCGTTCATTTATAACTTGTTGAGACGTACTATTTTATGCACTTTCGATATACCTATCCAATGTATTGGGGTTAATAATTACAATATCTTTGTTATAGGTATACTGGACGAATTACTGATAAGCACTACTCTGTTGATGTTTTTTTCAGTTGGTACCACATCTGCCTTTATGTGTATGGTACATTACATGTTTATTTGGCAAACATCATAAAGTGGGTCTCTACTCTCGCAAATACATTTCTCGCCAATCTTCCATTTTACATGCCAAAGTATCGACACTCTTTTACTTTCAATGTCATCTCGCAGACGCGGAAGTACGAAGCCTACTGAAATGCATAAAGTTCCTTCAAGATTTATGATATGTTTGCTTGTATCTTTCTATAAAATGCTTATTCGAATTAAGGTTGTCTTGATATCTAATGCACAAGTAAGCCTTTTAACACAATTCTACTTCCTTATATATAACTTGATCCTACCCTTTCATCTGTACTTCATTATAATTTCCTTAGGCGGACGATTTGCATCCATTGCTACAGGAATTTGCAAAGGCTGACAAAGTTGCTTTATCTTCAAGTTTGAGTGTATATTGAGGTACTATATTTGGCAGTCTACAGGTACCCATCCTGCATATAAATCGATCTATACCAAACTGATAACTTACCTCAATCTCGATTGAGTATTTATTGAGGTACTATACCTGGCAGTCTACAGGTACCCGTCCCGCATATAAATCGATCTATACTAAACTGATAATTTATCTCAATCTTTTAATAATCTATCACGTAAGCGTTCAGCCGTTGTGGCTGAGGTACATATTTACCAGTGTTTTTACTATACTATTCACTATATATTTTACACCACATTTCGCGTGTTGATGGGAATCTCTATAAAGATAGTTGCCGGTTATCCTTATGTGTATTTACATACCTTGTGCACAGCTGGCCTTGACACTCGACCTACGGAAAGTCTCACCCTAGTCTGGAGGTACCCACAAGTGTTCCCTGAAAAGTATGTATGTATGTTTGTGTGTGTATGTCTGTCTGTCTGTCTGTCTGTCTGTCTGTATGTATGTATGTATGTATGTATGTATGTATGTATGTATGTATGTATGTATGTATGTATGTATGTATGTATGTATGTATGTAACTCCAAAAATCCCTATAGCGTGACCTTTTGAATATACGAGATCGAGACACACCCATGGTACATCCCGACCAGGTTTCAAGTGAATCTGGCTGACAGTTTTGGAGAAGTTCAATGGGAATGTCATTGCAAACCCCATCGACTTGCATTGTAATCAATGGGAATGTGTGCATTAGCCAACGGGCACCAGATTTGGTAAATTGACCAAAAAAAAAAAAAAAAAAAAAAAAAAAAAAATTGGACCCACCGCATCATCACATAGTGAACGACTGTGTTTGGCCCTTTCAGAATTTTATCTTAGCTAAGTTCCAGCGCTATCTGCAAGACGGTTTTGAAGAAGTCGAAAACAGTTAAAACTCACATACAGTCGTGAAAATCGGGAAACGTGCAGTGCCACCTGGCGAGGAAATAAGTTCTAGGTCCCCCAGAAGTGTCCCTATGCAATTTTAAAGCAATTAGGTGAGCAATTTCGGCGATTTATTTTTACGAGTTTTCAAAAACAATTGACAAATAATTTAAAAGCGATGAAGCGTGATAATTTGAGCAAACTTGGTAGGGACCCACCTAAAGTAGGTCGCCACCAAGTGTGAAAAGAATCTGAGGAACATTTTCACAGAAGTGAAAAGTGTAAATGTAACCTCGGGTCGACGACGAAAAGAGACCCACCACAAAACCTAAACTCACCAAAATTCGGCTGAGTTTAGGAATATCACTTTTACCTCAGTTGACCACAAGTCACCTGAGATCCACAAGTCACCTGAGGTAAAATCAGCATTTTAGTCATCCTGCCAAGTAAAGCTAAATGCCTCTATCATTTGGCAAAATATCATGTTACATGGTATGCAAATGACTTATGGTTGCAACTAAATATAAGAATAAGTCATCCTGTTCGGTGGTTTGCTGCAAGCGTTCACTTAAGGTGTCACAAACATTGTGCAACATTCTGCATGTTTTCTTTTTAACTGGGTCTCTTCTCAAAAGTGTCAAATACGTGAAACTCTTTGTTGCAGTGAGTGATATCAGCATTGCTGAACATGTCTGGTGACTAAATTTACCTTTAACTTTCAATTATCCCTTTAATATGAATTTTACCAAAGAAAAAAAAACCAACAAAACAATAACAAAAACAAAAACAAAAAAAGGACAAGAAAACAAAAACAACAACAAAAAAACAAAACAAAAAAACCCCCAAAAATCAAAATAAAAAAAACAAAACAAAAACAAAAAACCAAAACAAAACAAAAAAAAAAAACAAAAACAAAAAAAACAAAACAAAAAAAAAAAAAAAAACAAAAAAAAAAAAAAAACCCCAACCAACAACAAAAACACCCTCCCCCCCCAAAAAGGGTATACACTTTTGCTTTGCATAGCTTTCTATGGAGACTCTTGAAGAGCACAGCCTGACTACAGCTAAAAGCATAAATTACAATCAAATTACCGAGGACAGTCAATTGCCGCTGTTGTTCTTGTGTTATATCAACGACATGCCCATAAGCGTACAGTGCAAAATCTTGTTATATGCCGATGACAGTGCACTGTTAATGCCAGGTAAATACCCTTATGCCATTGCCCAAAATCTTAGTCGGGAACTTGAATCATGTAAAGAATGGTTGACGGACAACAAGCTTTCACTTCATCTAGGTAAAACAGAGTCTATCATCTTTGGCTCAAAGAGAAAGCTGAAACAGGTAAAAGAATTCGCAGTCTCCTGCAATGGTACTAAGATTAACCAGACAATGGCTGTTACATATTTAGGTGCCACATTAGACGAAGAACTGCAGGAGAACCCATGGTTAATAACATCATAAAAAAAGCAAATTCACGTTTGAAATTCATTTATAGACATGCGGCATCTCTCAATCAGAAAACTAGGAAAATTCTTTCATCAGCATTAATACAATGTCATTTCGATTATTCTTGTTCCTCTTGCTTTTCAGGTCTCAATAAAACACTTCAGAAAAAACTTCAAATATCCCAGAACAAAGTAATCCGGTTTATCTTGAATTTAAATCAACGTGACCACATTGGTCAAAAAGAACTTAATACCATTCACTCGCTGAATGTTGAAGACCGTGTACGTCAACTAAGACTCAACCATGTTTTTAAAATTTATCACGGAAATGCCCCAGCATACATGCAACACGATTTCACAAAAATCAGTGAACGACATGGTTACAACACAAGAGGCCAAAACAAAAACTTTTTTGTACCTATGGCAAAAGGGGCAACCAAAAATTCATTCTTTGTTACAGCAATCAATGACTGGAACGGACTCCCTGCAGAAATAAAATCTATCGATAATATAAAAAATTTTAAAAGGCGAGTAAAATCATTCCTCTCAGAGAAGGCTACATCATCTGAAAATGATCTTTACATATATTTTTAAGGCTTCTATCTGAGTATTGTAACTTGAACAAAGGTGCTAATCTGCTGTAACATAGAATGAAGGTGCTGTCATTTAGTTTTTAAATTTATTTACAACATACCTGCAATTTATACACACATATAAACTCTATTAATTATTAATTATTTATTTATTTACTCTATTTATTTTTTTTAAACAAGGACCCCAATGGAAATAAGCCAGGTCAAACTGGCTTTCTTGGGTTATCCTGGTGCTGGTCAAAATTTTTGTTATATAATGTGATTTTAGCCTGAATATGAACCTTTTTTTTTTTTTTTTTTTTTTAATATACCATTACTACCCTGTCTGTTTACTGTGCCACATGTATGTCTTGAGTTCTGTGATTGTATTTATTTTAATTTCATCATTATGTTATTTTGTAACACGTGATTTGAGTTCTGTGATATTGTATGTATTATGTTTTTACTTAAGTCGTATATTTGTCAATGTCTTAATTTCGGTTTATTGTATTGATTTTATGTATTGTCTACTGTATTTTATGACTAGCACCAAATAAAGTCAAATCAAAATCAAATCAAATCATGGTGGTTATTTCAAATTGTGGAACCTATCAGTGGATTGATGCCCAAGTCACTGGTTTGCTGCATACTTGCGGAAGTTAAATGCCGACATGGCTATAAGTTAAATATACCAACCAAAAGTTGAATATATGTTGTCTTTGATAACAATGAACTACGGCATGGTGTCCGTGGATATGATATGTGTTGGTATCGAGGGAGTTAATGTTTCGTGCACTGAGTTAAAGTGGAAGATCTGTAACCAGTGCACATTGAGACTGGCAACTTTGGATGAATGTTACCCTTTCAATTTTTTTTTTGAAAAGTACAGTAAACCTTTATATTTTCTGATTAAAACACATCCATAGATTTTTTGCGGGATTGGAAGTTTTTGAGGTTTCACAGCATTCTGTCTGACTGGGTAAGATTGTTTTTATGCAGAAGTCACTATTTTTTTCAAATTGAAATCAGAGGAATTAAAAATATATACACTAGAACCTGCCCCTGAGCCTACCTCTGTTGAGGGACAACCATTGCTAAAGGACCAGTCTCAACATCCTTCATTAGTATATTTTGGTTTTATGTTACCTGCCTTTAAGGAGAACCTGTCACAAAAGACAACTTTTGACAGGTCCTGTGGGTGGTCCCTTAAGACATGTTCCACTGAATATATGTCCAAGATCGAATCCAATGGTGAGTCCTGAAATAGCATAAAATAGAAAGTTATAAAATTCTTAATTTGGTCCTTATAGGTTGTCATTTTTCTTTTTAGAAATTGTTCCAAAAGTCACGGAAGGGGCTGTCAGAAAAAAAAAATCCTTCTTTGGATGTCCATTGATTTTAATCTTACCGGGGAATTCGTTTATTTGTAAAGCGAGATACAAATTGCGTAGGTTGAGCTAAAAACAGTTCGGAGAATATCGTGTTGAAATAAACTGTTGCCAATTCGTATGCATTTATGGCTGTAATATGACACATGCTCACTTTTTTCTGTCCTGTGTTTTTATTATTGTATGAAACAAAATTGCAGTTTTACCTCTGTGATCTTGTCTTTAAAAACAAGTATATTTTGTGACATAAAATGAGACTTTTTAATTTGGGAACATCAAACATAACCACACTTGCTTGGCTTGTTTGGGTGTGGATTTACATGCGGCTTTCCATATTTGGGACCCAGTTAGTGGATTGTGCTAATTTGTTTTTATATCAATAGAAAATTTCAGAGTAGTCAGAACAATGGTAGTGATTGGTCTGAACTAGCCCATTCTTGTCCCTGGCTAATGGTTTTCTGTTCCCTATGAGTGAAATTTGTCAGTGGCTCACCTGGTTTCCTGGGGTCATGGACTGTGCAAACAATGACATGATTCATTATCATGTCCAAGCAAACATACCTCATGTGGTCAGCACTGCTGAAACTCTTCAGCGTAAACAAAAGTTTCGTCCTCAGATTTTCTGATATAAATTTTATGTTCTCAAATCTGAGTTTTTGGGAGCATGTAGTCTTAAGTATTAAAGGTAAAGAGAAGTCTAATGAAAAAGTGGTCCACTTTTGGGGTAGAGGGCGGATCCATTAGCTGTGAGGCCATACTGCAGTGATCATGCAATCCTTTCATTTCTCTGTAAGACCCAGTTCTGATCGACTTTAATTGGCTGAGCTGTTGTCGACTTCCTGGGGTTGATAATGGATTGTTTACACTATCCCACCACAATGGAAATAATTGACAGGTTTTGGCCACCTGGTGGAAAACAGGATGAGCTTTCCCTTTAAACTATCCAAAAATATTAAAAAGAAATTAGAGATTATCCAAAGGTGCCTGCTTCAGATCTTCTAGCTCATCTATCCCGGACACGCAAGCTTTGAGCATGGATAGTCATAATGGTGTGGTGTCAAAGAGGAAAAGTTTTGCGTCTGGAATATTCAAGGATTAGTGACAGAACGAGTAGTAACGGGATTCTGTTGACTTTAGGCAGCTGTTGCACGGTGCAGATATTATATTTTTATGTGAAACATGGGCATCACAAACGGTGGATCTGGATATGAACGGTTACGAAATGAAATTCCTGAATGGAACTTTGCGGAAAACGAAAAGTAAACGGCATTCAGGTGTGTTAGTTATTTTTTCGTATCTCATTTACATGACGGACTTCAGTTGATGGAGAAACAACAGTGATGATATTATTTTGATGAAGCTGAGTTCAGCATTTTTTGGTCTGGAAACTGATATACTAGTCTGTCGTTGTTGGTGTTAAGCAGTATCCGTCGGTTCGACCCGAATGAATGTCAATGAAATGGATATATTTCAACGAGTCCAAAATCTAATCGAAAATAAGATGGAGTAGCTGGAAGTGTAATTTTTTGCGGAGATTTTAATGCGAGAACAAATGTGTTATCTGATTATTTTGTCAATGACCATGTTGCATACTTACTAGTATCAGATAATTACGTTGTTGATGAGGTAATTGAGGCGCGTGCGTCTGAGGATTTGAAACCGTCAAATGGTCACGGTGCTTGAATTATGTAGATCAATGGGTATAAAGATAGTCAATGGTAGATTTTGAACTGAAAAAGGGCTAGTGAATTTACATGTCCTACAGCCAAGGGTGAAAGCGTTGTTGATTGTATGATGACTTCAACCAATCTGATGGAGCGTGTGATAGATTTTGGTATTTTAGAGCCGACTGTCCTGTCAGAGCATAGTGTACTTCACATGTCATTAAAATGTCTCTGAGCACAATTGTGAGAGTCTTTCACCAAGTAACGTTCATAATAAAAGATTTGTTTTGAAAGCTGCTCATCAAGATGAATTTGTTAATTATTTGAGAAAAGATGTAAATAATTTTGATGCCATAGTGTTAGTATATTGCATGGCCCTGTTATAAATCCAGAATGTACACAGCAAGCAGGGGAGACGTGCACAGATACGATACGATCTGCTGCGGATCCATTGTTTGCTAATTAAAAGTAACAAGCGTCAGGAATGTGACAAGTGATTGTGTTGATTTCATGAAATCAAAATGGCCAAACGCTGACTATATGGAAGAGCGTGCTAGTTATTTTGTGGCTTTTTATGGATATAGGAAGGCAAATACAGATGTGGCAAGGTGCGACGTGGTGAGCGCCAGAAAAGTGTATAAAAGTTGTGCTCGCAGGTGTCGCTTTTTGTATAATAAATCTGAAACTGACAGGCTACGCTCGCCACGTTTTGAAAAAAAAAATGTCACGTTATACTGGAAAGTGATATAAAGGTAAATTCTCGCATACCAAGACAAATTTGAACGCACAAAAATTTTCCAAAATTTTCAAAAAGGTAAGTAATCCAGATGGCGTTTTTAATAACCCTGCTGAGAACATTGTTGATTTTTAGATACAGAATGTGTTTTAGATAACAATGTGCAAATGATTTTCGATGAATTAAATAATGAAATAAGTCTTGAAGAAGTAAAATATGTATTTAAACAGTTAAAACATGATAAATCTCCAGGTCGAGATTTATTATTGAATAAGTTTTTCATCTGTGGTGAATTGGTTCTCTCGCCCTACTAACTGGTATTGTTTAATGCAATTTGCAATGGCGGTATTCTTCCAGATGTATGGACCACTGGTATTCTGTTGCCTTTACATAAGAAGGGAAGTGCTGACTTAGTCGATAATTACAGAGGAATTACTTTGTTCAGTAAGATTTTACACTATTTTTGAAAAATCGTCTTATGTGGTGGGCTGAGTCATATCAGATTTATGCTGAATCACAAGGCGGGTTTCCATCTGGCTGTTGCACTACAGATAATATTTCCATTTTGCAAAGTATAATTTCCTCGTTCACAAATATAAAAAAAAAGTTATTTTGCGCGTGTGTAGATTTCTAAAAGACCTTTGATCATGTGATTCGACATTTTTTGGATAAAATTAGGAGTTAAAGTGAAAATGATTGATATATTACGCAGTGTGTTTTCTTCTGTAAAATCTCATGTGAAATATGAAAATGAATGTTCAGAGGCATTTGAATGTTCACTGGGTGTGAGACCAGGGGAGTGTCTTTCTCCGTTTTTTGTTCGCCATTTACGTAAATGATATGGAATTCTATATTCTCTTATAATTCCTTTGCTATGTAACTTAGATTAATGAAACTTTACACACACATGCTTCTACACATAAGGTTGTTTCATTTACCGAAAGTATGTCACTAGGTCAAGTATCTGGGTCACATTGAAATATCCTTGTCAAATGTGTCCGGGCTACTATTCCTTTACTTTTGAACTTAGTTTAAAGAAACTTGACACAAACAAATATACCTTGACCTAAATGTTTGTCATAAAACTGAAGTAAGTCACTAGGTCAAGTATCTGGTCTACTCTGGTCATGTCCGCGCTTTAACTCGCTTGTCATTCAACTAAGTTTATGAAACTTCAGACACTGGTGCATCTTGGCAAAAGGATGGTATCTGTACCAAAAGTAGGTCACTAGGTCAAGTAGCTGGGTTACAGTGATATCATCTTGTAAAATCGCGTCCGGGCTATAATTCTATTACTGTTTAACTTAGTTTCATGAAACTTCACACACACATGTATCATGACATAAAGGTGTGTCTTGAAACAAAAGTAGATCACCAGGTCAAGTATCTGGGTCAGGGTGATACATTTATTTAAAATATATAACACCTCATGCCCAGGCTGTAATTCTGCTGTCCTTTGAATAAGGGTCATAAAACTTTACACACCTGTGTATTTGAACACAAATGTGTGTCATGCAAAAAAATAGGTTACTAAATCAAGTATCTGGGTCAAACTGATAACCTATCTTTATTGGTGACAGTCATTCCAAAATGAGACCTGTGATTAGCAAGGTTATAAATGGGGGGGGGGGGGAGGGGGGTGGATCCAGCAATCTCTGATTGCCTTTTTAATCTCAAGTTGTTTTTCCCCAGAAAGCTCAATTCAAGGACAATGTACCAAGAGAGCTATCTTTCTTCTCCAACAAGATATGATTTACAAACAAAACACAGTAAACTGACCCTCAGAAAGATTTTGCCTGATGCCCAGTACAAATACCACTTGGCAAACAATGCATGGGATACAAATGTGCCACAGGAAACACAACTGTGCACAATTACCCCGTGATGCCAGTAATCCCCGAAAGCTAAGGCACTTTTTCCCTGAATGGCACTTGCTTTCGAATGGAAAATAAACGCATGTCACAAGCGGTTTAAAACAAAAACAATACACAAAAAAAGAAAAAAAGGAGGAAAGAGAGAAAGAATTACAAACTGCTTTAAAAACGCTTTCACTGTATATAGTGCAAGTATAATCATAAAGCATTTTTGTGTCTGGTATTGATGTTCTTTCTAAATATGTAGACTTATATCAGAACGACAACTCATGTTGCCAATGTGACCCTGAAACTCTTTAAGTTTAATCCTCGTAATTCTGTTAGAATTGTTTTGAAAGTTTAATACTCAGTGAGATTTGACAAGCACCCTTTCTAGATACACGGCTTAGATGTACTTTATACACATACGCACCTTATACCGGTTTCTCTGACTGCGGAGCCACTGATTTTTTTTTTTTTTATGTATGTATACATTAAAATTAAGTTCTCGTCGTTCATATGTGTATTTGCAGTAAGTATAATTTCAGGGTTTGTCCAGTGAACAAATAAAACTGTATCATAAAAGTTTGAAGGGAAATATGAACACAACGAAACAATTACCGGTAAGCAAATGAATACTTCTCCATAGCTCGAATGAAGAAGGTATTTCTGATTTCAAAGCGCTAATGTTAGGTAACCTTCCATAGAGCCCGATATCCCACAAATGGATAGTTCCTTTGTCTATTTTTCCCTGTTTAGCCCTGGTTTATCCGCAAAGACAATTCTAACTGAAAAACAGATTCGAAGAGTTTAGTTGTAAAGTAAAATTTAGTCTTTGTACTTTGGTTAGTGGCAAGCGTTGGTCTTCCACATCAATCACAATGCATTGAATTGTGTACAATGCAATCTTGTCGATTGGGTTTGAAAGATAAGATATAGTTAACAGTTGTATGTGACAGTTACTCATACAGGTTAGGCAATAGTGTATGACGCTTTTTTTGGCTCAGACGGTAGACAGGTCAGCAGAGCTTATAGGCTGGTAAGTCGTCCGTTGTCCGTCCGTCCGCAAGTGACATTTTCGACTTCTTGAAAAGCTTTTGCCAGATCCACTTAAACTTGTAACAATGTATCATGGGTGGGTCTCTGCCAAGTGTGTGCAGGCAAACGCTCGTGAATTTTGTATGATTTATAATTTATTGTTATGTTTTTAGTTGTTGGGGGTGGGGGTTAAAATAAAAAAAAATTATCTTCCAAAATCACTCGGCCAATTGCTTTGGGATTGCATGAAAACATTTCTGGGGACTCCCACACCCAAATTTGTGTAATTGGTGGCGCTGCGACTTTTTAAATCTTTCTAAAACTATCATGCAGAGTATGCTGGAACTTGGTGGAAAGGCCCTTGTTAAAGGGTCAAACAAAACTGTACACTGGGCGCCGTCACTGTGAATCGTTGATTTTTTTAGCGAATTTTGGGTATTTATCAGTAAATGCAAACATTCATATTGATTACTATGCCAGTCGATGGGATTATAAGCAATGGTTATTCACATTTCGAATTTTCTCTCCAAAACTGTGACCCACATTCAGTTCAAAATTGGTGGGGTGGTGTACCTTTGTTAAGTCTACCAAATAGGTTTCAAATGGTCTTCTTAATTTTCTATATTTTTTATTTATTTATCTATTTACTTATTTATTCACCTATTTATACAATTTATTTCCTTATTTACTTATACATATTTATTACTTACTTATTGACTTATTTACATCTTACTTGTTGACTTACTTATTTACTTACCAATTTTCTTTTCATTTCCTTGCTTATTTACTTACTTATTTACCTACTTACTTATTTACTTTGTTCTTGTTTGTAAAATCTTTAAAGAGAACCTTTTGTTGTGGAAAAGCGCCACCAATTGCTTTGAAACTGCATAGGGACAATTCTGGGTATGAAGGAAAAACTTACGTAGTACGGGCGTAACCTTGATCTCATTCCCAAGGTCACAGGTAAACTTATTGACTTTTACTGCTCACTTGATAACTTGAGAACTATTTGAACTAGGACTTTGATGCTGTTAGTCCTCTATATGGGCAAAATTTACACAGTACGTAAGTGATCTGTACCTCATTTCCCAAGTGACAGGGTCCCCTTCGTGACTTTAACTGTTCACGTAATAACTTAAAAACTGTTTGACCTGGGACTTTGACTATTTAGCCAGTACTTTGATACTCGTGCAAGATAGTCTTAAGGAAGAGTGACCTTGACCTAGCTCCAAAAGTCACAGGACTACTTCATTTTGTACATGCAAGGTAAGCTGAACACAGTCCTCTCGTTTGCGTTTCATGTTTCACAGACCTATGCTCTTTTTACGCTTTTGAAGTGTTCCTTATTTTCATCATTTTTATAAGCACACAAACGATCCGACCTCTTTAGTCGGTGGTTTTCACCCTTTTCAAAATGCAACACGCGGTGACTGAGTAATTGCAAAGAACCTTTTTATATGTTTCAGGTCAGTAGTATTGTGAAAAACAACATTGAAATACTAATGTTGTGTTCCCACCACCACCCCCTCCAACCCCCACGAAAAAACTCGCCCATGCATGTATTCTGAAAGAAAACCCTACAATAGACCGGGTTTTGCAAGAATTTTACTGTCCCATTATTGTCTGATTGCATACACATCAATTTTAAAGGTCGGAAAAGATTCTCCCCTCAGGGAGAAACGGGTTGTTGGAAAAAGTGCTCTGTATATTATCATGATATTAATGAAAATGTTGAAGCATCATTCATGGGTCCCCGAAGTATATGTATACATATAATATATATATATATATATATATATATATATATATATATATATATATATATATATATATATATATATATATATATATATATATATACATATATGCATATATATTCCTGAGGAACGTATCAGGAAGATTGTGATAAAAGTTTGATGAATATAATAGAGGGTCAGAAACAAGAATGAACATTTTCCATGTTGCTGTCCTTTCCATCGAGCATTAATTTTGAACACTTTTTTTTATCTGAAACACTTATTTTGTTGGTCTTAAAAGAAAGATGCAGAAGGTAGAGAAATGTTCTTTATCACTTTTTTTATTGATGATGAAGATTTGATATTAATTTCAGTACAATTGATGATAAATACCATAAGCAGACGTATGAAGGTGCGATTAAGATCAACAAGTGGTTAAAATAAATATTTTGAAACGCCGTGCCTCATCTAAAGGTGGCGAGCGTTGCATATTATACTTTAAGAAGCCTGATCTCAAAGTAGATTAAGGTAGAATTCACAATTATTTTTCACATGATTCATATGCTGTCTCGTGAAAGGCGCTCTTTGCCACGTCACTGTCTTGATCCCACGTTAAGGGGCAAACGACGGACCGGACGGGCCAGTAGGTTCAATGTCGCTTATGATTATCTGTTGCAAGCAACGAAACAATCTAATATGGTAAATATTATTGTGCTGACTCTTAGTCTAATTGGTATGAACAGGCGTCATGGTTTCTTTTAATTTTTCACAATTATTATATTAGACCTCCGTTTATGTACAAATGAGATTGTCCATGAAAGGCAATTACATAATTCTACCCTTGCCTTTGAAAGGGAGTTGTGATATTAAGCCAACAATGAATTCGCTGCATCGGTTTTACGAGGTTTTCCCATGCAGGGTGAAAAGAATGGCACAACGCGTGGAAATCTTGATGTGCACGCTCCTTTGCAATTCAGCTGCTTTGGCTTAGCAATGCATATTGGAACTGCACCGAGTTTGATTGTCTTATAAGTGGAATTGTACTACTAACGCAATTTTAGAATGGTCTGTCGCCCATCGTCTGTCCGTCCGTCGTCCACAACTTACGTTTTCGACTCTGCAAACGTCGGACAGATCCTCTGCAAACTTGATGGAGTCATGACTTAGGTGAGTCTTTTCCCAGTTTGTTACCACACCTAGGTCCAGTGAGTTTGGGATATTTCATAATTTATCCTTTTAGTTTTGTTTGTTTGTTTGTTTGTCTGTTTTCAGTCTTAGTTTTTGTTTGTTTGTTGTTTTTCTTTTTGCCAAGGCTTTAAACAGTCTTCTCTTAAATCACAAGACTTGACCAAATGCTGCAACAATGCACCCCCGGGCCAAGCGGCTGTCTGATATTTTCTTTATCTTTGTGCGTTTTTATTTGTAATGATTGATTTCTCCCCAACAGCATGTAGATGTGACTTCAAAATTAGCATTAATGCAGCTGAGTCACATCACACTTAATATGCATTAAAGGAGTGTACTTTGATTTGTTGATTCTAGAAGATTTTTGAAAATAAGCAATTGGTTTTTAAGTGCATGTTGGCATTGTTACTGCAGGAATACTAGTGTTCATGCTCAGTTCTGTAGTTGTGTGCAAAATCTTTGACCAAGCGCGGTGCGTATGTACCTTGGGTGGGTCTTTATTAGGTTATTTATTTTCTTTTTGTAAATATTTTGGAAAAACTTAAAAATGAAAATACAGATATATGTTTCTGGATGTCTCTGTAATTTTAATTACTCGGCAGGTGATTCTGTGATTTTTTTTTCGATTTTTTTAATGACTTCGTGAGTGTCTTTGTAAATTGTGATTGCTTTTCTCAAATCGCCGCATTCCTTTCAAACTGAGCAGTAATGCAGCTTTTAGATTCAACAGTTTTATGCTTTTGGGTTGTTTTGCCCTCTGATGGTGGCGTTGCGCTACTTATTGAGCCTCTGTCATCTTTACCTATAGTCACCCACGCTCCGTTAGTCCTCGGGGTATTTTGTAGTTTATCTGCATCACTGACTTTCCTTATGGATCTTTCTATATTTCCATATTTCTTTCTATCTTGGCCTTGCCTTTGTGTGTGTGATGAACTCCCACGACGTTAGTTGATCTATAATCTGTGGTGATCGTGCATCCATTACATATAAAACATTCCTTGTCACTAAGAAGGCTCACATTTCTCCTCTCATACATGCACAGAAGCATCTCATTGACCCTGTCAATTCTAACGTTTACCTTAGAATCTTTCAGTATGGGACTGTGGTACTCGAGAGGACATATTGCCATATTATTATATATTGGTTGTAGAAGGCCTTATATTTTGACTTACATTCTGTCACATCATCATTTTGATACACAACATTCTGAGTACCAGAATGAAAGTCAGTTGTATCCACACGTTTCCGTTACCGTTTTCAGGATTTGTTCTCTAGCTCATATTTTCACAGCACTTTATGCTTTTGGTAGAAGTAGCTGTGCTCTCTGAAAGCGCATGCCATTTTTAACGAATGGACCACCCATCACAAGGTTTATCCTCTTTTCCTATTAACCTGAGTTTTTACAGTCACTGTCTATATCTTCTGGCCAAATCAGGTTACTTTGGCACTCGCATCCTCATCGCTTTGGTTTTTTTCTGCACAATTCTTTGCGCCATGCATGCTGGGTTTGCCTGTGTAGACTCAGAGAAAGCAAAAGGCACCGAGGATGCTACGCCCTGGGAAGGGTCGCCTTCCAGGCAAATTCAATAGCGTCTGACACACATATCCATGGTAAAACGCTGTCTTTTTGTAAAGGATATTTCCTGGTCACTCTAATACACTGTGGCGTGCCGCTTGTTCGCCGCAGTCCTGTAAACAGGAAGCGACTTAAAAAGGACCCTGTAACTGTGTAATGAAGTCATAACTTATACAGAATCCGCAAACATGTGTAGATTTAATTATGGATCATTCTTTTTATACAAATATATGATGGCTGTGTATGATTTTTTTTAGTGTTCGAAACTGTACAATCAGTAGAACATCCTACAAGGCGGATAGCATCTCGTGGTATATTCGCTGGCTGCACACTCTCAAATTCTTTTTAACTTACTTAAACATCCCATTGTTATTGTTTTTATAAAATATTTATTCTACTTTTTGTGCACCCGGTGAGAGACCAGTCGTACTTCATAGGTCAACTCCGCCGCATATTCTTGACCTATACCGAACCCTTCCCAAATTTGTCTTCATTGATCATAAAGTAAAAATACACTAATCTAAGTGTCAGCAAAAGTTCGAAATTGTCCGATATCGTGCTGGCCAAATGACTTTAAGGCGGCTATTGTGGCTTGTATGTTCCTGTGTATTTTACATGTATTTTCGTTTGTGACAGCAGAATAAATGACATGTTTTGTCTGCTGGTTCCATCAAGATGTTTGCAATGCCGGGAGGACATGCTGATATAATGCAAACGACGTTGGATTTAGTAGTTTTTTGGGGGGGTGGGGGATGGGGGAAACGATAATTTGAAACTTTTATGTAAATGTATTTCGTTTCATTGTTGTACAGGACCACAATTTCCATGTCGTCACAGTATGAAGCTATTTTAAAATATTGTTTATTGTTTCCAATGGTTGCATGCAATGAAAATATTGTGGCATCGTAATATTTTCAACTATGATTAATTGACACTGTTACGTGTATCTTATCATCTTGTACAGCTGATACCATGGCCTTGTATGTTATATGTGTTTATGGAATTTTGCTCGAAATTTATCAGAGTACGTTAACATGATCATTTGAAATTAGTGCCATGCGAAGGACAACTTAATTTACCTGCTTTCCCTTATTGTGTTTGTGTCTTTTTGTCCAGAACCACTTTCTAGTAGTCATTACCCTATTCGGCAGTCCGAATTCTTTACTCTCCATAGGCTAACCTGTCCCTGTCTAACCTATATACATATGGAAGTACTTTTGTCCATACTGCCCACGTTCCTCGGTAGAATTTTTACACAGGCTGCATAAGCTCAAATAAATTAAAGGGTCTTCAGCGGGTAACTACTCAGGAGATGTTTCGGAGTCTTACAAAAGCGGTACCGGGATGGTATATTGTAAGACATAATTTATTGCTGCAATATGGGAGACTTTCCAAGTTTTTTACTTCCTGCTATATGGTTTAAGGTTCGAGTTGTTTACATTGTGCTATGTGGTAGAGAGTTTGCGTTGATTATATATTGTCATATGGTAGGCAGTGCTAGTTGATTACTTAGAGCAATACGCATGGTGAACAGTACGAGGTGATTTCCTGTTGCTCTATGGCAGATGGTTTGAGCCGATTACTTCTTGGTTAACGACATTTTCTCCCAGTTGATCACTTCGATGTGTATTGTACCTGGTGCGAATTGATTACATCTTGCTTTATGGTAGATTTTACCAGGCGATTACTTCCTTCTATATACGATAGATGGCGGGAGGTGATTTCTTGTGGCTTTAGGTGCACTTTTACTTCTTTTTGTATGTTTAGCAATTCCAGTTGATTACATCTTGCTATTTGGTAGACGGTGCGAGTTGGTTACTTCCTGTTTTATACTAAATAGTTGCAAGCTGGTTTAATACTGCCCTGTACAAAGATGGTAGAATTTGATTATCACCTTCCACATAGCAAATATTGCGATTTATTTCCTGCTATATGGTAGATTGCGTGAGCGGATTACTGTATGTTGTATTGTAGGTAATGTGCGGAAGCGTACAAGCGACAAGGAGAAAACATATTTATCTCGACATACGGGTTAATATGTTGTACGTACGGCATAAATCTCGTACATACGAGATAGCAAGTCATACGTATGAAATAGTAAATCATACCTACGAGATAATATGGCCTACGTACGAGATAATAAGTCATACTTACGGGATAATAAGTTGTATGTACGAGATAATAAATGACACGTGCGACATAGTAAGTCGTACGTGCAATGCCAAACGTATGAATTTGGGCTACAACGCGTCATCATTCAGACTCAAAATGGCGTCTGTTATTGGAACATCTGAGTTGGTATCGTTGTATTTTAATATGGAATAGGATGTATTCATATTTAAATGCGGTCCCACTCTAACACCTATTGAGCAAAAGAGGGAGCCACCCGCATCAGGGCAGATCCATGTATTTAGCGTGGTTAAAAGTACTTTCTCAATAAATAAACAACACAAACACAGAGTAATCTCAAGAAAATGTATTAGCATATATATATTTGAAACATAAAGGATGCCCAAATTGAATAGAAATTTGCTCTCTTTTGGTTGAGAAGGTGCTATTTGTGGATGTTTATGTAGTACATATTACAAATCTGCCCTGATCATGGTAGAAGCATCAGTCTGTTGCCCTGGCAACACATGAAGTGAACAGGATCGCAGTTGAAAATGAATGTCTCCTATTGAGAGAGTAAAAGATTCTGGAGTCGTAGGCACGCCATTTTCGTGTGATCACAAGCCGAAGGACATTACAAAGGCTTTTAAATAGGGAAGGACTTTTCGCCGAAAGTAAACCGCCGATATATATCACAGTTAGCCTTATTCACCATGGAGCAAATCGAGAAAGCGCGAGATTCTCGCAGAGAAGAGAACTGTGTGAAACGTACATATTTACGTAAAATATCTCGTACGTACGACTTATTATCTTGCACCTACGACTTATTATCTTATACATACGACTTATTACCTCGTTCGTACGACTTATCATATTGTACGTACGTATGACTTATTATCCCGTACGTACGAATTGCTATATCGTACGTGCGCTTTATTTTCTCGTACGTATGAAATATTATTCCGTACGTACGAGAAAAAAATCTTCTTGGCGCTTATACGGTGCCATACTAATGCGAGTTGGTTACCTCGTGTTAAATAACCTCTCCATATATCAGTCGGTATTAACTGAATGAATGGCCATCCGCAACTGTTACATACTAAAAAAAGGGTCGCTCAAATAGGGTATTTTAAATTGCACGTCTAGCAGGTATTGTACCAGTCTTAGCGTTTTGATTAGGCCAGTTAGGGACAATTCAGTTTTGAGACAGAAGGCTTGGGAAAAGTTTCAAGTGATCAACAGATGATTGGGTTGTCATCATGACAATAAGTATAATTTTAAGCAAATGTTTTTATTCGTATATTTGATGTTTTGCTCTCATTTTCATTGTGCCCACAACAGCGTTGATAACCAGCAACCCATTATTATTTCTGTCTATGTAATATCCGCAAGACAATGACACTCAGGGAATTGGAGTGAAAGTAATCACAATTTCTTCGATCTGACCTTGCCGTTTTTCCTTCTCTATCTGCCCAATATTATTTAGATTGCAATAGATTCGATCAGAGGATCAGAACACATGGACACCGAGGACGGTATCTGTCGGACACGGAGGACGCTATCTGTCGGTATAGGTCCAGAAAGCTCGAGTTTTTGCACATACTATGACATAATTAACTGAACGTTAAGTGGCATGCACTGGCACTTTGCGCTTTTCCCAATTGTCGAACATGTACATATCACTTATATCTTAAGTTTCAAAGCTGTTCAGTGACTTTGCATTTTGTTATGTACTAGGATATACAGTAAAACATTTAAACGAAAGTTAACATACTATTACGACCTGTTACCAACTATTGTTTAACGAGAACCGTTTTTATTGTTTACACAAAAATCTAGATTCACAGTCCCGGTTATCAATGTAGAGTTCGAGATTCACAGATTAAGTATCACTGTTATTACTGCATTAATTTGTTGTCTTACAACCCAGGGTATGTAATCTGTGATCAGGTGATTTGACAAAAAGCTGGAAGCAAAGTAATACATTTGCTGCTGAATAATCTGGTGATTTTTGATAAAATAGTACGTTATTATTACCTGATTTGTAGACACACACATAAACAATTGAGACAATACGTTAATATTTTCCACATATTCGGACTCAATATACGTGAGTGTCAATATACGTGAAAACATTGATGTACATGGTACATCGTTCAATCCAATTGTTTTCGGTAAAGGCCTAGATTTGCTTTCAGATATAACATGTTGCTGCTTTTTGTATATGTTACTTGCGTGTCCCCTTTATCATGCCCATGAGTTCATATGTTAAAACCACATGATAAATCCAACCATGGTTGTGCTAGATGCGATTTATTTTTGTTACCTGATTTTCTCTTCCAGCATAAGCTATCATTCTCCTATTTTTTAAACCTCTATCCCTTTGCAAATTGCTGCCGAGATGTTAAACTATCGAAACGTGGCCCTAGCATTAGCAGATTTTTCTAATTTTAGCTTGTGTCATCCTGCCACTCATTGAATATACGCTTGCATGTATGCCCTTCCTTATTTTGTTCATGCATGTATGTATGTATAATTATATATATATATTTATATACTGTTTCAAATTGCTGTACATATACCATATTATTGGCTTACTTTATCATGTTACATACTGATATGATTATTTCTTATGAAATGTCGAAAAAATACGTTCTAAGTTCTGAGTACATGTACACGTATACCACTACTACTGAGCTGATATAAGTTATTTACTTCGCTATGCTCCCTTCGTTCAAGATCTGGACTCATCACTCGTGATGAAAACGGCATGCAGACACATCTATATAATAACCTATACCTACTTTGCCTCATGAATCTCATTTTGAATATTTCTACTGTCTGCACTATGAATGGAAAGACTTATGCGATTTCCTTCGGATGGTAGTATTGACAGAGACGGCTTTTGTGGAAACCGTTTCACAATTATTAGCCCCTTGTTCTTTTTCTGTCTGACAAAAATGAAAGGTGGCCTGGAACACTTCTCGATATCTTTTGTTGGATAAAATATAAACGAAAAAATTCAGACATGAGTTCATGGACTCACAAGTCCACCGTATCCGAATGGAGGTCCAAAATAAATAATGCTCCCTCTGGTTTGCATACAGAAATGGTAATATCCAGGACGTTATTGTTAATAGTGTACTAGGCATTAAACAGAGAATTAAAACAGCTGACACAAGCATAAGAGTTTTTGTTATTCTTTTTTCTTTATCGTCGTGCCCAGCAGTTTTATTATGGGTGCCACTTGTCATAGTCTTACGTTTAGCCAAAGATGCCTGTAAACGTATTGCCAAAGCAACGTTTAGTGCCAGAATAAGAAAAACTGGAATCGTCTGGAAAGTTACATTAGTAGCAAGCAGCAATTGTTTCGCTACTTTGGCCGTCTCTTTGTCTTTGTATTGGAAGTTAGCAACATATACTTTTAACCTTGGGTCATACCTTTCCACAATGTTATATTGAAACAGTCGAGGTAAGCGCGCACAAAGAACAAGTGAAACTAATACTGTGATGGGAATATAAGGAAAACGAGCCAAAAAGTTCATTCGAGCCTTCAGGGGAAAATATACTGCTACAAGACGTTCTAAGGTCACCAACAGTACTATGCCTATGGACAACTTTGTGAACATTGGCTGAAAGCAAGCCGATATTACCAGATTGGTGTATGCCTGAATTCTCTTGCCCAGCACATAATTGTACATCAACCCTAACTCCGATACTATAAAGACAGAAATAGACAACAACTGCAGCAGATCGAAAATCGCAAGTAAAAGAAGATATACATGGATATGATGCTTTTTTCTATCACGTGAAAAGACTATAATATTCAATATATTTCCAGTTATGCCCACCAAACATACAATGGGTACGATAATGAGTGTAATTACGAAATTTGCCAGAAGATGCTGCTCCTTTGACATGATACCCTGATCAATTATAGATGCACCTTTCGCTGTCTTTGTGTTGCGATTGAAGTTGCCTTCCATCGAAATGGTATTACTTTCTGAGACAAACTTTTTGTGAGATTCTGTAACTGTGTTGTTGAGGGTTTCGTCCAGAGCAAAAGTCGTGTTTCTGTGCAATGATGATGCTGTCATGGTGACCCTGAAACAGGAAAAGGAAAACCATAAGACTGCGGTGGAAGTCGTTTCGTGTCACGCAATACAAGTCACCAAGATTGTGAAACATGCACTGTAAGCTTTCTGTCCTGTTAATTGATCCATTAATCAGTAGCAATATATATATATATATATATATATATATATATATATATATATATATATATATATATATATATATATATATATATATATATATATATATATATATATATATATATATAGTAACGCTATTGTTCACCAGTTACTTGTTTGATTTGCAGAGACCACCACGATCGTTCAATGTCCTGCAAGGTTTTTATGGTTTGAGCTCCATTCATTGGGGGATCATTTATTATGTTGCTATGTCCAGGGTCGCACTTAAACATAACATTAAATCGAATTGAACATATCATTAATTCTATTTAGTGATAAGATTAATTATCTGGATATTTTAACACACGATCAAATCGATTTGATGATATGAGTAAATACATTAGGACATACGTTTAAACATACCATGCTTATGCATAACAATTAATCGATTAAGTGATATCGTCATAGGCAATTGATGATATCAATAAATGGATTCTGTCTTATGATTAAATAAAAGAATTTATAAGCTTTTCCAGGATTAGACATATCCTAAAATACATTTCATGATAATTTTAAAATCAAATTACTGTTATCTATAAATATTTGATGATATCTTTAAAGAATGAATATAATGATCAAATATTTGATGATATGTTCAAATAATGAATAAACGAGAAACAGCGTTCCATATATAAATATATATGTATATATATGTATATATATATGTATATATATATATATATATATATATATATATATATATATATATATATATATATATATATATATATATATATATATATATATATAAGAATATAAGGTCGTTTGACCAAACTGGTCTATGACACTTGTACGTACTTTGTAAACGCAGGGCGTTGTGCCTGGGCGAACCCAATTGCAATGATCAGTGCTGATGAGATGAGGATCCTTTGCCACGGTAAGAATATCTTGCTCATTGTCACGACTGGATCCAATTTGTGTTATCTTTTCTGGAGCTGTTAAAGACCCTGTTGGGTACAAAAATGAATGTGATTAACCACAAATACATAATAATGTGAATTGAAACGTTTTATCAAAGTATAGGTATATACACATAACTTGAATTGCATTTTTCGCATGGCTATGTGCATAGAATCGGTATGGAAATAACATACCCATATTTGATCCATTTAAGAATTAAGTAAAACTGTATCAATAGAATGTTTCCATTGTCATGCATTCTGGAAATTTGAAGCAAATGGTAGTTATACGTTTCTTTTTCTATGTTCTACACATTCAGGTATTTGGAAACAGTGGTATATGATATTGTACAAGATTGTAAAAATTTGTGCGCAAGCCTACGATTGGATCAAATTTCACATAACTATCTTAACTGCAGCGTATATAGTAAAGGATAGATTTTCTTCCTCAATACAGCTATTGGCATCACCACCCAATCACTGATATGTATATTTCTGAACACATTCAATTAGAAAGTACCGCTAGCAAAAACAAGATGATCTTTTGTACGTAAGCGTTGTCCTTAATATTTGCTCAGCACTGAGGACAAAGACAGAGGAGATTTTCAGATTTATGTTCATGGTCCTTAGTTTGAAGGCACTTGTGTACCTAAATAATAAATTAAGTGATACAAATACAAAATACTAGCTTATGAGAATCTAGTCTCACATCATTAACATTGTAAACAATACCCACCTTTGTGTGTGCCAATATACAACCATTACCTGCAGCTGAATAAGATTTTCATGAGAGAGAGAGAGAGAGAGAGAGAGAGAGAGAGAGAGAGAGAGAGAGAGAGAGAGAGCAGTGAATATACAACACAAGAGTTGTAATGCCAAGTTTATCTGCCGTTCTAATACCTCTCATATTGACCCATTTGGTGCAAACTTGGAAACTTGGTCAACAGCTTTCCTATTCATGTTTTGAATGCGGAACATCTAAATTACGCCGAGGTGTGCTGTTGACTTTGACTCGTCCATTCTTTTTTTACTTAGCAATTACACCTACTACTTGAATGAAATGCCTTTTTATAAGGAATTTCACTCTGCAATTATTATAATTATTCCCCACGACGCTTGTTCTGATTGGCATAAAAAGTACAAGTAGTTAACGCTAGGAGACTCAAAATGCCACGAGGAAGCGACTCTCGGCATTTTTTGCCTAGAAACACCAAGAAAATTGAGTAAGAATGCTTTTTCTGGACATTTCTTGGCATTTTTGCCACGTAATGCCGAGAGAAGCCCTTTACTATTGTTTTTTAGGCCTTCATCGTCGTTTATTGCTGAGAAACGACGAAGTATACTGTTCCCCATCAACCTTAACTCGGCAAAACCAAGACTACATATATGTGATAGATAAATGGTTGAACATCTTCAGAGTTGGTAGATAGCGCCATATTTGCCAAGCAAGAATGTGAACAGTATTGGAATGCAACAGGCTCTGACTGAAGGGGGGTGGTAGGTGTTGGATGGTATATGTTTGAAACAATGTAATTTTTATGAAAACTTTAAACATGCATTTAATTACAACATAAAATACCAGCAAGTGCGCCATTTGTATGGACCGAGTTACCCTTATACCTAGACGCTCCGGTGATTTCATGTTTGAACGAATGTAGTTTGATGTTGAGCGTAAACGCTACATTGCAGATATCGCTTGTGATTTTATATATGGATTGTTATTATGTTAGATCGACTGGCATTGCTCCTTTTTATGCTACATTAACTGTACGTACATTGGTTATACATTATTATTCCGTAATATGTAATTAATTTCTGTGGTAATCTATTCATGGACTGCCTGCTTTACTCATTTGCATACCTGGGGTTATGGATCTACTGTATCATTAGCCTTTGTACAGAACACAGAATCACTGATCCTTCTGGTGTCTGTGCATTGGATAACAATTACTTTGGGCAATGCTTGAGCTATTCATGTTTTAGAATTTGCAAACGTCTTTGGACAATTTAGTTAAAGCAAAGGAACATTGAGTTCTAGAGAAAATAAAGGGGACGAAGCTTACATTTTCTTTTTCTTTTATAGCTTTTGTTGGCCAAGAGAGCTTGATATTACCGAATGTTATTTTCTTTGAACAATCCCTTAGTCACAAAAAACAAGAGATCGGGACGTTACAAATATGAGTGTGAATGTTTCAGATCGAGCGGTTGCAAGCATGTATGATTTCCTCAATTTGGTGTACTTCTTTTTTTTAAACATTCTAAGTTCTGAGACAAATTATTCAACACATTTTTTGTCATGTATTCTACGGAGCTGGGTGTAAAATATGCTTTTGAAACATGCTACTGCATTATACGGTGGATTCAAGTTGACAAATTATAATTTAACTCTACAAGCCTGTGCATGTGTTTTACATGTGGTTGAAATCCACTGCATTGGATTTGAAGACCAGTGGACAGCGCTGATCAACACACTTGTATGTCTCTTTTATTAACTGTGGAGGGGACCTTTCTTATAACCTCACGATAAAAATTAAATAGAAATGGCGTAGATTCCGAGCAAGTGCTGAACGCATCCATTAAGATAAAAGTTGAACTCCATATAATGAAGAAATCCTGCTGCCAGCAGTAATTGAAGACCCGGTCATTGCTGACTGTTTTGAGTAAAGGGATAAATGATTCGCAGATACTACATGCTGATTGTGTCTTAGAAAGTACAGATCTGTGTTTCAGATATCCTGTTATCCTCACACTTAATAAGAAGGTGGCAGTCCAGTTATCATTGTATTTGGGAAGCTCAAAAATGACCGGCCTAGATCTGCTGTGGAGTCAATTTGTATGTGGGTACATGTCGGTAGGAACGATAATTTATACATCAGATTAATTTTTTGGGCTTCAGATGGAAAATGTCATCATGGTTTGAATGTGGATACTGTTGCTTGTTGCTGTATTCTGGAATAAGGTTTTGAGTATTGGGCTACTTTCTATGAACCTTATTCACCCATTCCTGGTCAGAGCACTACTGAGTCAATAGATTTCATTGCACCCAACCCACGCTAAGGAAAGCTGTTGACTTACAATTTGGGGAGTATCATCATCACTTGTCTTACATACAAATATCAGAAAAACTGTTTTCTAGTTAAGAGAAATTTAAGGGAAAACTTTAAGACAGACGACCGTTGACATCCGGGCGCTTTTGGGCGATTTGAGCGGTAAAAAAATTAACCCTATTCTGGATATGATTTAGTCAACAGCTTTCTCTCACACGGGGTCGGTTACAATACCCCAGCCCACGTCAGGGAAAGCATCATACGCCGTATTGATGAAATTGTTTTTACTTTAGCCACATAACTAATATACATATAGTTAGATATAGATATGACACACACGCATAAAGTTTGAAAAGCTAATCTTTCACTATTTTTGCAAATTTGCTGAAAAAAGGTTTTGACATTTTGCCATGTAAATCGATTCACAATGGCCAGTTATTTCCTATGGAATCTTCCTTTTGTCTCTTTTCTTTTGTTTTTCTTCCTTTCTTTCTTTCCTTCCTTCTTTCTTTCTTGCCGGTTTCGTTGATGACTTTCATAAAAAATGAAATCAAAATAGTGCAGTAAACCTGTCAGCTTGATATTCGTCTAAGCAACACATATAATGTGCGACGTGCCCTGGAGGACACCTATCACTCATAGAGAAATTACAAGGTGGTTTACCAAATATTTGGTCGAGAGGCCTTTCTATCATTCTCAGAAATGAATGTCATTGATTACAAACCTTTCGTGCAATTGCTTTGTGCTGATCTATTTTATGATTGTTATGTACTGCCGTAGCATCTTACTTTAAGATCATTAACAACTGCCCACAAACTAAGAAAAAACAAAACACCCCCCCCAAAAAAAACAAAAAAAAAAAAAAAAAAACAAACAAAAAAACACAAAAAACCAAAAAACCATCCCCCCAAAACAAAACAAAAAACAAAACAAAACAAAAAACAAAAACCAAAACAAACAAAACAAAACAAAAAACCAAAAAAAAAAAAAAAAAAAAAAACCAACCCCCCCCAAAAAAAACAAGAAACAAAAAAAAAATCTTTCTTTAAGACCAGTATCAGCTGCCCACAAACTAAGAAATAAAACAGAAAAAAAAGAAACAAACAAAACAAAACCCAAAGGCCATGAAATCGATATAAACGTGAGGCACTGTCAATGTGCCTTGCCATCACTGTTGTCCATTAAGTTAGACTGTTTCACAGAAATATAATAATGAAAAATTACATATAAGAAATATCAGTATGAAAAATACATTTTGCGGTGTGCATGTAAATGACACATCAATAAACACTAGTGAATAGTGTACCAGAATTGTGGTTTTTTACCCAGTAACAAGTGCCTCCGGCTGTGCCCAGGTACCAAATTAAACTGACGTTAAAGGAGGTAATCTCTAAAAGGTGAAAGAGCCACCATTTTAAACATGTTTGAACAAATGTCCAAGTTGCCTAGGGCCTAACAGAAACATATGCGTGGTTCCGGTAGCTCGACCGACCCTACTGAAAAGTCCGAAGCCTAAATAAATGTTATGAAACAAACAAACAAACAAAAAACAAAAAACAACAAACAAAAAAAAAAAAACAAAAAAAAAAAAAAAAAAACCCCAGGTGCCCTTCCCTAATTATAATTGATCGACCCTGGTTAAAAGCTTTTATGGAAACAGTTGCCCGCGTGTGCCGTTATTTAAAGTCAGTAAAGACAACTCAAAAACAGCAGTTTATTTCAAATTGTCTGAAGTGCTTACTGGGGCCGGGGAAACAGCATAGCTGCATAGCCACGGTTGTTAAGTGAAACAGTATATGCTGCATAGCCCCTGTTGTTCGGTGATCGTTATTTTAATACTTCCCTGCGTTCCAGGTGTATGTTCCCCAGGGCAAACAGTGGTTAAAGTATTTTTAAAAAATGGCTTACTATCTCAATTTTAATCTGACCGCTCGATTGTGTCTGAAGCAGTTATCACCGTTGGTTACAAATCCAAGTGCAACACGATATCCTGGCAATACAAATCCTGCAAGTTGGTAGCATTTGCGAAGAGTGCCATTTTGAATATGGCGCAACCCATTGCGGGACAGTGGCACAAAAATGCATTTGATTTGGATATCAAAGTAAATCACGGCCACAACATACATCATACCATTATTGATACTCTGAAATATTTGTCAAATATATACTTTTTGGTTTCAAATATTATAACCACCCCAAGATCGTCCCATTACTATCCTCATTTACAAACCATTGGGTGCAGAATTCACAATTTTCAAAATGGCAACCAAGCCTGTGGGATAGCCCCGATTGGATATTTTGAAGAGCTAG